>CM053504.1:43923474-44023361 GCA_028627145.1 Eidolon dupreanum
AACCACCTATGCACATCGAAATGCTGGACAAGATTCATGAGGAAATGAGTGCAGATTTATGTCGGGCTTCCACAAAACACAAAACCTTTCTTCACAGTAGTCAATAATTTGCTGATAATTTAAGTTCCTATCATCTTCCCTTGCCCTAGATGTTACGCTTATGACTACATTTGGGGTTTAATTATCTAAGCTTCTTGAGGGCTCCAGAGCACATAGATGGTTTAAGTTTTGAGGTGTTGTCACATGATTTTGGTGCCTCCAGTCTTCAAAAAACAAATAAACAAAATATGATGGTTCAGTTCGTCATTCTCAGAGAATTTGTGAAGGCATGTGTTCGAAACATAAGCTTACTAGATCTCAAAAACGGGAGGTTAACACAGAAAACTAAGGTTTGTATACGGTTCATCTGCAGACTTTTCCGTCGTCTCCAATACAAGCCCAGAATGCTGGTGCAGAATGGAAGTCAAATTCTTCCTTCTCTGTTCTCTTGACGGAAATGCCAGTTATGAATGGTCCTCTCTACAGATCGGAAGATCATTTACCTCCTGGTCCTGGGGATCCCAGCCAAGCTTCAGCACACCTCCGCACTCTTGGATAATCGTGAAATGAGGGACCCAGACACACTGACTTCTCCCAGCAAGAACCAGATTTCTCTAGATCTCACCCAGAGAATAAGGGGTGGGGAGTAGGGGGTGGGAAGGTTCTTAGGAGAAATAGGAACTGTATGCTCGGAGCCATGGCAAGCAACGAAACAACCTGAAGCAAAAACAAGATTTCCCCAAATGTACAAAGTATATGCACATCTGAACACTGACACTGTCTTGGAGAGACCTGGGATTTTCCAGAGCCCATTCAGAGTTGAAACTTTTCACAAGGTTAGAGATAGACAGGGCCACTGATCTGTATTAATTCCGGTTGTGTTCTTCTTAATTCAAGTGGGTAAGGGTGTTCTTAGCACTAGTGGCAGTCCCATAAAGTTGTTCAAGCCCTTAGCTACTCTCGTGCTGCGCCTGTGCACTTTTCTTTGAGCATTAAACGGTTCCCTAGGTTTGGGTAAGCTCGGGGGCACGCCCCGTGGACAGGATGCTAGGATGTGCCTTCTTTCTGCAGAATGACAGCAGAGCTGCGGGGTCTGCGGGAGCGAGCAGCGGTGGAGCGCGCGGTGCAGGGCCCAGCGAACGCGTAAAGTCCACGAGGCTGAAGAGGCCGGGTCTCCCCCTGCGCGGCGGCGTCGTGGCTGAAGACTCGCGCTCCGCGCGGGTGCACTGCGCCCGCTTCGCTAGCCACGTAGGGGCGGGCTCCCTGCGCGCCGGCCCCAGAGACGCCTTTCCATTGGCTCGGGGGCACGCTCGTCCCCGAGTGAGGCCTCGAAAGTTTCATTGAAGGTGGAGAAGTGCACGCCCGCCGAGAGCTAGGGCTGCGCCGCCGGGGCGAGGCTGTACCTCGGCGGGTGGGGGGCGCGCTGGTATCTGGACAGCGTTGGATTTTTATTTTTTTATTTTTTTAACTGAGGCCGCGGAGGAGGAGCTGGAGCCTGACCCATTCGCTGTGCGCTTTCGTCTCGTTCTGCTTACGCTCGCACTGTTTCTTCTGGTGACGGAGGGACTGGCGGCGCCACACGCTGACTGATAACACGAGCCGAGCTCCCTGCTGTCGGGGATGGTTTTGCGCGCCTGGCCGCTCCCGCCTGGGTCTCTCCGGTACGAAGCTGGGGGCCGCAGAGGCTGAGCCGCACCGCAGCTCAGTACCAGCGGGCAGTTCCGGGAGCCCTGGCCGAGGGGCGCGCCTCAGGCTGCGTGGGCAGAGGGCGGGGGACCTGCCGCCGAGGCACATTGGCTTCAGAAGGGATTCAGTAAAGAAAACTCCCCTGACGCCCTTGAGCAACGCCCTGGAGTCAGGCGAAAGGGTAGCACGCCCTTCTCGCCTTCTTCCCTTGCCCCCGCACCTGGAACTCCCCAAAGTGTCCGCGCGTACCGCCCTGGTCCCGACCACCCGCTGTAGAAGCTGCCGCCGCGGAATTGAGTCTACAGTTCATGGGCCGCCTGTGGGGGTTCGGGCGTCTGGCGCGGGGGCTACCTAGAGCCGGCTGAGGGGCGGTCGGGAACCCGGTGAGCGCGCCCTCGGGGCGGACAGCGCTGCGGACCTGGTGGCGATGCCCAGACTGCTGGGAGCCGCCGGCCACAGAAGGCCCTAGACGAGCATGGGCCTGGCGCCCCAGTTCTAGGGACCCTCGAGCCTCGCCCCTCTGCTCGGAGTTGCTGGACCTTAGCGATGGCCTCGGAAGTGGTGTGCGGGCTCATCTTCAGGCTGCTGCTTCCCATCTGCCTGACAGTAGGTGAGTACGGGCCACGCACCGAGGTTACTTGTGAGAGTGAAGGGGGCGCCCAGGGAAGGGGGCGGGCTCCCGAGCAATCTCAAGTTAAATGGTCTAGTGCTCTTGGACTCGGTTCGGAGGTCCGCGCCGCGGTCCTGAGGTCGGTGGTGTCAGACTCGCGCTGTCCGGAGTGCCACAGCACGGTCCTCTCACTTCCCGCCCTGGAGTGCACACTTGGGGTCTCTCTCAACTGTCCAGCTGCAGAGCCCGGGAGACCAGGTCGGCGTGTGCTGAAGAATGTTTGTGTTGAGTTTAATCTCACGTGGAATTTCTTTCGTGGAGTGCTGACTTGTACACAAAGGATGCCGATCCTCCTGGAAGGCGGTTGTAGACCCCCTCCCCAGGTGCGGTGCAGGGTCGTGCCAGAGTCCCCTCCTCCCCTTGTCCCCAGATGCACAGCACACGGTGCATACAAGAGCGACACTTGCCTTCTCTCCCTTGTATCCCAGAACTGTGACAGAAGAAGACCCCGGCTGTTCTAAAACAAAAAGGAGGGAGAAGAACAGGGAAACAGTGCCCTGAAGTTGCTTACTTTTTTTTTCCTTCCACAAAAGCCCCTACAAAAACAAAACAAAACGAAACAAAAAAGTGTTGGACGATGGCGCTATAGACAACCGAGACCCAGTCCAGCCTCCCTCCAGGCGCCCACCCTTCCAGGTGTTTAAAGGGTTAGAACGCCTAACTGCGACTCCCTGGAACTGGCGAGGGTTCAGGGAGCGCCGGAAGAGAGCTTCATTGCCTCTCAGTTAAGGATCTCACTCTACAGGCCTGGCATGTTGTTAAAAGCAGCTGGGTGTCAGGTCTAGAGACCCTGGCGGTGTGTCTGGAGTGAGAGCGTTTGTATTTCTCCTCTAATAGACTGTGCCTTTTAGATTGGATCTCACTCCTAAGACTGACAGCACCTTACTTTCCCCTTTCCCAAGCAGAGCTAGAAAACAGACCTTTTATGAAGTAGCAATTGCATTTACAAAGAGCGTGGCCTTCTCAGGAAAGGCCACCTTTTTGCATTTGCCAGAGGTTGAGGACTCAGCATCACACCTGTGCCGTTTTGTTTGTGCAAGTAATCACGCCAAAGGGCGATTCTAGCGTGTTTCCTAGAGGTCAATTCCAGCTATCGGGAGAATTTTGTAGTCTGTATTAACACAATGAGTGAGTGAAGTGATTCGAGGACGTCAGCGCAGGAAACCTCGGCAGAAAACCCGAGAAGGTTCTCAGAGTGGAAACAGTCTGTGGCGTCGCAGGGTGCTCGGGCAGTAGGAGGGGCCAGCACGCTCATTCTGGTCTTGGCTTCCAGTGTGCCGTTTGAGTTCTGAGAGACGACCATTTTGCAGGGGTCTTTGCCCTTAATACCTGCGCATGTAGATGAGGAGCGCAGCTTTCAGGAAGCTAATCTGGACCACTCCACCAGCCGGTTTAAGTTTGGAGAAAAGGCTTTAGGAAAGCGATTGGGGAAAACAGTGCAGGGCTACTTCTGGTGTACTGCACACAGGTCATGTCACGGTCTGGGGACCGTCTGTGTATCTAAAGCCCTTGGCACCGTGCCTGGCACATTTACTATATGCCAAATGGAAGTTAGTGCCCGAGTTAACAATGGGCTTTCAGTATGAGGCCGATCTGTGATTGTCAGTGCCGATGGGAAAGGAGGCCTGAGGTGTGGCACTAGGGTCTGAAGGCACTAGCTTCCTCTTTCCGCAGCCCCTCCATCCCCACCCCCACCCCACCTCATCTTTCCCATAGTCCTCACCTCACTTCTTTCCTTCCTTCCCTTCTCCGTGGAATGGCCCCTTGCACTGACTGTCGAAAGAGCTAGTGGTTACCTTCTGCCAGTTCGGTCCACTCTGTGACTTGCACAACTAGCTGAGTGAAATGACAGCAGGGATTACCTGTAGATTGCCAGCGACCTCACTCTGTTGCTTCGCCTCTCGCAGGACCCAGCTTGCTTGCCTCAGTGCTCCGTGACCACTGGGGTTGGGGCAGTGTCATTCCAACTAATGGTTGGTGGTCTACACAACAAAGCCTTTAAGTAGGACCTCGGAGCTTTGCCCTCCAGAGGGGCCTAGGCGCGTCTTACTCCCGACTCAGGCACCCTGAAGCACGAGGCTCAAGCAGGCGGCATCAGCGAGCCTGAAGGGAGAGTCCCAGAGGCTCCGAGCAGATCAGGGACCATTGTTCTGCGAATGAGGTGCCGCCTTGGTCTGGTTCCTACTTCCCCCGCCCCCTGGCTGCTTCCTTGGACCTTGTGGGCCTCGCACTATGTTCATGCCAGTAGGCTGCGGCCCTAGAGTAGGCTTGCTGAGGGCCTGGGATGCGTACGTGCACTCTGCGATCCGGACCTTCCTGGATCTGCCTCCAAGGGCTCAAAGATGACAGCCCCTGCCTGGGTCCTGCGGCCTGGATCCCGGGACAGCAAGAGTCGGCCTGGCCCGGACGATGCTAGGCCACTTTTCATTTCCAGTTCATTCCTCTGGATTCTCAGGCGTCTTCTGGGCTCAGGGAAGCTAACTTGATTGTGTGTGTGTGTGTGTGTGTGTGTGTGTGTGTGTGTGTGTGTGTATGAGAGAGAGAGAGAGAGGAGAGAGCGAGAGAGCGAGAGAGAGCACTGTGGTATTTTCTGCTGTCTCCGGCTACAGGGAGGCTGAGGCCCCCTGCCTGCTGAGTCCAGAGCCTGTTGCTTCCCTCTCACCCTTGCAGAAAGCTAACTTAGGGGAAGGTGAAGGGCATGGACCTTGGACTTCATCCCCTGACTGGAAGAAAGAGCTGCTGGGAAGACCAGAGGACTGACCCCCTCACCCACCTCCTCACTTGTTGGATGCAAATTGGGAATGACATTCCACTTTAAAGGGTTAATGATGCGTTCTGAGCATTGTACTAGAAGGAACAAAGGGGCACTGGGTAGGTGTGGCCTGATTTGAGCTCTCATTTCTATAGGAAGTGGATAGTTTCAAGGTTATTGGAGGGTTTTCAGGTCTGCATACTCCCAAGGTGCTACTAAATCAAATATTCAGTTTTCCCTAATATCCTGGCCATGGAGAGTGCAATGGTTTGTTTGCCATTAGAATTGATTTTTACAATCTATTTTTATATCAGAACAAGGCAACTTTCAAAGCCAAGACTTTACAGAAGCTTCTGTATTTCTCTTTAAACCCATTTCTCTAACATTGATGTAGAAAATTTTCTGCACAGAGATGCTCTAGCATTTTCACCCAATGATGGATGTTAAATATTAACTTATGTTTATTCTGATATTTAAGATTTCTTTTTCCCTGTAAAATAAATTTACAGAGATGTGCTAAGTGTCATTGGGTCTCTATTATGCAGGTGTTATGTAGCTCTTGAGTATTCAATGCCTAACAAAACCATAATGTAATATAACATGTTATTTTCTATTCAAAATGAATATCTAGTGACAGATTTTCCTACATCAATAGAAACTGAAAATTTTAAAGATCTCTTAAATTATCTGTTACTACATGGGTAGTCAATCTGATTTTTTTCTTCAAATAATACATTTAAAAAAAAAACTTCCCTTAATTTTATGCACTCTTTAATAATTATAGTGATACCTGATCATTGTCTGGCCACTTTTGAAATATTTTTACATTTTATTTCAGCATGATTCTACTGTTCCACCCATCTTTATATGATTCCAATCTATTCCTGGTTTGGGAATGGATTGGTATATTTTTAATCACATACTCCATATCCATGCATTTCATCTTGCCTAGTGTTGCTTGGAGTTCCACTGATGTTTTGCCTAGAAGCACTGACTTAACCATTTTCAGGGAAGGATGAGGGGGTGGGGGGCCAGCTTGGACAGAATAGATTGATTCAAGAGTGGCAGAGCTATTGTGGCATCAATAGTTTATGCCTTTCCTAAATAAAGTGACCAGAGCTTAGATGAGAACAGAGCACAACAGGAAACTATGTAGTACACAAAAAGAATCAACCAACTAACTAGTGCTTTGAGGAAAAATCACACTTGGGTAATAATGCAAATCCAAGGAGAATCTCAAATTTTCTTTAGAGATAGATTAAAATCTGAGCCAAAATGTAGAGTTACTTTTGAAATGTATATGGGTATTGTTATATAAACATAATTTTCTTTTTATTGTATAATATATTTTTCCCTATGTGACATCTGTCATTTTGAAATCACACTTATACACATCCCAAGAATTACAAATGAGGCCCGATCAGAGTTTAGAGCCTCCCCCTGCCTTTGCTGTGGCTCTCTGGGGTAGGAGCTTTCAGTTACTGAAGGATGTACTCACAGCATTTAAAGTCACTTTCCTTTATGTCACACCTTCTCGACCTTATATAGGTAGATCATATTTATCACTTTCAGAAAAGAATAAAAGTAATAGTGAAAAGAATTAGAAATTTTTAGTTTAATTCTAAAATAAAATATTACATAGAGATAGGCATGATCATTTTGTCATCTGGGCAGTGGAAGCTGGAGCCATGTGTCCACATCGTAGTTTGTCATGGGTTTGTCACTTTACAGGCAACATGGGCTTACTCATAGTCAGAGATAAGCAGGAGGCTTTGGATTTTACCTTTGGTGGAGGAGAGTGTTATGAGAGCAATTTAAGAAACCTCCAGTCACATTCACGCCCTGCCCTTTACCTGAGTTGTTTTTGGTTGTTTCTTTTCTATCTATCTCTGTAAAATGGAGATATTAATATCTTCTTTTACTACACACCATCTGTAATGCCTGACACTCTGCAGGAGCTCAAAAAGGCAGGTATTATTATTACATTTATGAAGATGAGTAGAAAAGTAGGGATGCTTGATGAATGTGTTAATAGAAATTAACAGACTAACAGGCAGTAGCATGAGTCATAAGGGGATTGATATGGGTATGTGGGATTTATATGAAAGCAATTTAGTATCTTAGAACCAAGTTATGCTATGAAAATTGGTGTGTGAGTAGTAGGAGGATTTTTAATTATATGGATTTTTCTTACCAGTTTTAGTCAATATTCTATATATCTGCAGTTGCATTCTAGTTAAATAATATTTTCTCCTAGAACTGTACTTTTGTTTTTCTGACACATACCATAATTTTCAGTTTTCATTTAATATGATTATTACCTATCTATTTTTACATGACACTTTTCTTTTAGATCCGATGCTGTTAATGGTTGCATAGTAACAAAAATATAATAATATATATATTTTTTCCATAAGTGCACCTGGATATTTAAGAGCACTTGATTAAGAACAATATGGTGAAACAGTCTATATAATGTAAAACCTTAATTTTTGTAAGATTTGTAGACTTGAACAGTTGTTTTATGGACATGGAATCAAGTAAACAAAATAAAGCAAATATCTCACTGGATCAAAGCTAACTACAAAGATATATTAGAAAACATTTAAAAAATATTTGGCTGTGAGAGATATGAAGCTTATCAAATTCACCAGACTCTCCAGTTGGCCTTTCAGACCCAGTAGGACATGGCAGGATCAAGAAGAATGAGGAGACTTGAAGCCACATACTAAATATCTGTGGGGAGAGTACATGAGTCATACAGCATTTTAAAAATTTTATAATTTTTATAATTTTTATAATTTTTGAACTGTGCAATAATTTATCCAATAGACATAGAGCAGTTAGCTAAATAATTTTTAAACTTAAGAGTGATGACATCCAATTTTGCATTTTTCCTATTTATTTAGTTTTTTTTAAAAAAACTATGCATAATATTTTAAAAAAATTTTCCAGGCTCCTGTAGAATATACAATTTTTGTTTGCCTTGTTTTATCATATAGGATGGTGATATTTTTTAATTAATAACATTTTTGAATTCTCTTTTTTTGAGGTACTGGTAGGCACAATTCTGCATTAAACTGAGATATTATAGATGGAATATTTAAACATGTTTGTATATGAATTTCAAATTTTAAGTACATTTAATAAAAAATCGGATTTGTTGTACCTGTGTGGTTAGTTCTGGCTTTCTGTTGCAATTTCACTAGTCATCTGGGGTTAAAGATTTTGCTAAGACTTTAACTGCTCTCTTAGGGAGTTATTTATTCTATTACCCCAACTCAGACGATTCTCCCCTCAGTATTTTTTCCAACTCTGAATTTTCCATCCCTTTCCCCCTTTAGATTTGGCTGTGTTAATATCACACATCTTATCTTCCCCCTGCAGCCTTCTCTGGTATGCTCAGTGCAAGCTTTCCCTCTGCCCTTTACCTGTACATTTACAGTGATACTGTTGGCGCTGCTGCCCCTTAGATACAGGTTCTGTCCAAATCAAGTACCTCATTTATAGATGATCCTCTAGGTTTGTCTTTGCTCTTTCATCTTCGTCAACAAAAGTGTTGTTTCCTTGGGTTCATCTTCTGTGTGTCCTGCATTATTGGAAAACCTCAAGCCTACATCTTGGCCTCTTTACATCCTCCCCATGTGCTGAGCCAGATATGCCTTCCACTGCTTAAAGCCATCTGGAATCTATTCTGCATTTAAAAGTACTTAGAGAATTTTCTCAGTGTCAGTTACATTCCAGGCTTATCTCAGTCAAATCAGGAACTGTTGCCATTCCCACCTTCGATAGATACCATGTTTGGCCATCAGCCCAGCAAATTTGTAGTCCTGTCCTGGTAGCAAATAAATTCTTTTCTCCAGTTTATAGGTGGCCCTTGCAGCCACTTATAAGCAAAGATAATTCTGTTCTTTCTCTTTTCAACATAAATTTCTTAATTTCTATTTTTTTCTTTTCCACATAAATTTTTCAGGGTGATGTAGTTTAGATAAAATAAACTTTACATTTCTCACACAATAGTCACTCTGTAGATGAACCAAAGTTGGTATGCTGACTGCTCTCTGAGATTGCCCAGGGAGGCAATCATTGCTCTGATATCTTTCTGGTGTTGCATTCATTGCAGTGGTTCAAGATAACCTGTTCTCATTTCCACATCAAGCTGAAGGATAGAGGGAGCAAACACAAAAGGGATACCCCCTAATGACAATTTGGAAGTTGCATGAATCACTTTTGCTCATAAGACATTAGCCTGAATTTAATGATATTCACCTACCTAACTGCAAGGGAAGCTGGGAAATATCTTTATTTTGGCTAGTGATGTGCTCAGCTAAAAATAGTGTAAGAAATAAAGTAAGTGTTGCAGTGATAAAGAGAGAATAGATATTAGCACACCAGTATCAGTCTATGCCTCCTGTATATAAAGGTAACTTAATGTGCCTTGTGGGCACTGCTGATTTTTTTATTCTACCCTGTCCCCACCTTTTACTTCTACAAGTACCAGCAGGCTCCTAAATGTGACATACGAAGTTTGACCCATGAGGAGATGTACTGCACTCCAAAAGAACTGAATGAATTTACCAATTTATATAGACAGAAATCTGGGGAATATGTGTAGGAATGGGTGTTAAGAGTATGGGATAATGGTAAAGAACATGTAGTTAGATCAGGCCAAATTTATTGATATAGGACCACTAAGCAGAATTTCTAGATCACTGTTATAGCTTGAAGGGTTATAGAAAGGGCTCTAACAGTTTGGTTGGTTTACTGAAGCATAGACCAAAAAGTGACCTATGCTAAATGAAGTTGAAATGCCAGACCTGCCTTGGTACACCGTAGAGGAAGGGATCATCCACTTTGGGAAGATCCAGAGAACACACCTTTCACCGCTACTGTGAGAAATAATTGTACGGGGGGTTGGGGGTGGGTGGGTAGTGTCTCAGCATCCTTGAAGTGCTCTGTGCTTGCTCCTCTCTGTAGGTCAGAAATTACAATGGGAACTGCTGCCACTAATCTGGAATCCCTTAAGTGCAATGGCGGTATTTGAATTCCATGGGGCAGGGGGCAGGGGCCACCAAGTGGCCCACTTAATTGCCAAAGGCAAGGTGAGCATGGTTTCCATGATGAAAAGTGAATCAAAGCAGTAATTAGAATAGTCTGACTTTAGAAGACCTATAGCATTTAACTTGTTAATCATGCTGTTCCTAGAATTGAAATAGATGGGTAGTCTACTAAATTCTGACTTGCTCTGTATAAGTACAAGAGTTCTAGGTCAAGTGAACAGAAATCTGACTTGAATCACCAACACAGAGTCATTACCCCTCAATCAATTCCCAGATTTGAGCAAGTTTACAGATCCAGAAACTTTGAAAGAATAGAGTTGTCTTTGCTTAGAACTGGCTGCAAGGGGAGATCTGTCAACTCAGGAAAAGAATCTATTTGCTACCAGAATAAGAGTACAAACTTGCTGGGCTGATGGACCAGCACCATATTGAAGGTGAGAATGGCAAGAATGGTTTTCCTGATTTGACTGAGGTAGGCTGGAATGTAATTGGTACTGAGAAAAAACACCCAGTGCTCTTAGTTGCAGAAGAACAGACTAGGTTCCCACAATTTCCTAGCCATATGTTAGTATAAGTTAGTTCAAATAGCTCATTTTTTTTCCTATTACCTACTTGGGGCAAAGTGGACATTTTAACTGAATGGGAAGAGAGAATAGTTAAATGATGGATGTAGGTATGGTCTAGATCCCAGGGATATTTTTAGGGGGTCATAATATCATTGGGCATTTAGGGGCTTAGCAAGAAGAGTTCCAGCTCAAAAGTAGCATATCATTTCTAGGGCTAGCTCTGTATACAGGAAACAGGACACAAAAATTCTTTCTCTTCCTCCTTCCTTTATTTGTATTATTCAGTTTCTGATATCCAAGGGGAAATATACTATTTTGATTAAGAGCCCCAACTCTAAAGCCTAAATGTTTAGATACAGATCTTAGCCTGTCATACTAGCCATATGACCTTGATCAAGTTGTTTCACCTTTCTGTTCTTCACTTATTTCATCTGTAAAATCTGGTAATAATAATAGTACTTAGCTCAGAGGATTTTTGCAAGGCTTAAATGATAATACTTGTAAAGTGCTTGATGCAGTGCCTGACCCATGGTAAATACTCAATAAATCTTAGATCTAGTTGTTATTTCTAGAATCAGAAATAAGGCATCATTTGTTAAAGGCTAGTTTGAGGATCTGCCCATCAGGAACAATGTATTTTCCATGGGCTGATAATTTGGAGTTCCAGTCAACTTCCAAGCAAGTTTTGGAACATTACCTGTTGTAAATTGAGGACCGTCTGGTACCCTGATCTCCCTCAATCACATATGTTGGAAGGTCTTTGTGCCATTGTTTACTGGTCCCTTTGAAACAATGTGAATCCTCTTTTCCTTAATTCTCCTCCCCAGGCAGAATGAATTGTTTTCTCCATGTTCATCTGGGACTTGGTTCATATTATCACAGAGTTTTGTATTTATATGATTGCTCACTTCCTTTCCATGTATATGCAAATTCAGGGACCCTGTGTAATCCTTGATATAGTGGGCACTTAACTGCCTATAATATAGCAAGTGCAGTTCTCCCTCCTTATCCTGAGGTTGCTCATCTAACTTGGGTTGGATTTAACCAACCCAGAATTGAAAATATTTGACCAAAAAAAATCACATTGTTGCTGGCGTGTACTAAGTAGTTAGTCCTACAATGGCTGCATCTATATTGAACATGTCCAGATTTTTTTCTTGTCATTATTTCCTAAACAATAGAGTATAGCAACTATTTACATAGCTTTTATATTGTATTAGGTATTGTAAATAATCTAGAGATGATTTAAAGTGTATGGGAGGATTGTGTGTAGGTTATATGCAAATACTACACCATTTTATATAAGGGACTTGAGCATCTTCAGATTTTCATATTTTGGGGGTATTGGTGGGGGGCCCTGAAACCCTCAGATAGCAAGGGACAACTGTATATATATCTATCTATATATATATAGATATAGATATATAGATAGATATATAGATAGATATATAGATAGATACACACACACATACACACACACATATATATAATAGATACATATTTGAATAATTTTTTCCTGACAGTAAAATTGTGTCCAGTCATTACATTTTAGCTGTTCAGTAAGTGCTGTAATACATGGTGAACACTGAAGAAGTATTTTCCAGTTGATTCATTAAGAAATTCATGGACTATTTTTCTTCTTGAATATCTTAGTAGTTTGAAGATAGAGTTAGGTCTAGCATCTTACAGCTACTGGTTTTTACATTTTTGAATGTGAAATTTGTACCAGTCTAATATACATGTTTTGCGACTTTCATAAATGTGGATTTTATCAGTATGCCTATACATTTCACTTGCTTCGCAGTGAATAGGGAAGAAAAAACCCATTTGACAGTGGTGAAGCTTGATTGAAGCATCATTCTTGAAGTGCATATTATTATTTTTCCTAAATACGCACTCCTCTCTTCTGGAATCACACAAATCGATCTGTTTTCTGTTGTGGTCAAATTTGCCAGGTCAGCAGTTTTGGCCACAGGTGCAGAAAAGGAGGAAGAATGTAGAACCTTAATGAGTTGATAATTTTAAACCAGAGCTCTATGGAATTGATTTATGGGTCTGTGCGGAACTGAGTAGTCCCTGCTCCTGCCATACCTGCCCTCCTTCTGCATTCCCCAAACTGTACCTGCCCGCTAGCAGCAGCCTCTTTGACATCGCAACAGGAATTTGCGCTCTTGCTAGAGAATCTAGGCAGTGAGCATTAGAGCCCTAGTCTGAAGGTCTAATGAAAAAGTCTCAGTCCTGTTAATAATGAGCTATGTGACTTTCCCAAGTCACAGAAACTCTATTTCTCAAATTACATCAACTAGAAAATGAGATGTTCAAGGCTAAGGATTATTTTCATGATTCTCACAGTAATATTTTTCACATATATATTTTTTTCAATATTAGAAGGTATGACTAAAACACTACTTTTTAGCCAACACACCAGAATTTTTACAAATAATTTGTTCTAGCCTCTTAATAACCATCATACTTACATTATTTCACACTTAACCTCAAAGAAATGTTAGAGACTGCTAAGGAAAATAATTTTGTATCATGTTAGATATTTGACTGAGGATTTTCCAGAACAGTTGATATGAAAAGACAATCTAGCTTAGATTTTGCAATCAAAATATTTCAGTGATTCTTCCTTACTTGCTCCCAACACAGAATCATACACACATCATCAGTGATGGTAATAACAAGAAGAACAAAATGCATGTTCAAGTTTGGTTTAGAATTCGCTGTGTGTAACTTTGCAGAAATAAAAGAATTTTATCATCTGTAGTTTATGATCAGTCATGCTTATAAAGAAAACCAAACTACATTGAGTTATTAACTGAAGCCAAATGAAATTGTAGGGACATGGCAGTGTATAAAGAAGATTTGAAGCAAAAAAGATATTTTGAGTCAAATACTGAATTTTATCACAATATGTAGCATATCAACTTCATTGTAGACCTTATGAGGTCTTAGCTGGACAATTCTATCATAATGTAAAGGAAATGGGAGGTGTACAAAAACTACAGGTGTATGTACAATAGATGGATAGGAGAATCATACTTGCTGGTGTTGCTATCACCATACATGCTAGCTATGGGCCTGTGAGCTTCCTGTACTTCAAAGCCTCCCTCTCCTCCTCTCTTCCTTCTCCTCTCCTTCCCCTGGTCATTTACCTCACTTTCCTCCTCCTCCTCCCCCTCCTCCTCCTCCTCCTCCTCCTCCTCCTCCTCCTCCTTCTGCTCCTCTTTATCCTCCAAATTTTTTAAACTAAGAATTGGAGCTTGCCCACTCCAGGCTAATCCTGACTCTTGTTGGCCCTGGAGACTGAAGTCAGAGCAGCTAGTAAGCAATAAAGCATTCTTAGCTGGAGCCAGGGTCACTACCCCAGTGCCAGACAGTTGCTGGAGCACAGTCTCTGGTGGGTCATCCTCAGCCAGGAGACAGGATTAAAGGTCAGATTAAAAGGGTCTGAGAAGAGAAATACTCATAAAATGGAGTTTTTTCCTGGTGAGCCAGTTTTCAGAAACCTCCAGCTCCCTAGAATTTTTCATTAACAACCACAAACCTCTTTAGTGATAATTTTCAAAGCATCATCATTTTTGCTGCTGCACTGCCTTAGAGTCACATTACATTTTTGACCCACAGTGGCATTTCCTAACAACCTCCACCTCACTTACTGGGCTTGGTTTGTAATTACTTTGGGCTATTTTCAAATATTAAAACTACCCTCAACATACAATAATTTCCCACCATCGAGGCTATTTAAAAGGAATAAATGTGGCATCGGCCCCAAAGGAATTTCTTAAATTGGACAGCAAAATATTTTGAACAATTATTTTTAAAATAAGGATGTTATCTTCCCAAAGTTACTACCTAGAAGGAAACAAATCTTAGATGTTATTTTAACCTTATGACACTGATTGGTTACCTATTCAATATATCCATACTTGGATTTGCATATTAGATCCAGTCTCAGAAAACATACTTAAAGTGTAGTGCTGGTCTTCCAAAGAAGGAGCAGTCAAATTGTGTTTAGAATATCGTTGCACAGTATAATTATCAGAAATTTGAATATGCAGGTAACACATTTTCTTAAACATATTTGAAGTGTGGTTTTCATAGTCCATTGGTGACTTTGTTTCTTTCAATCACTTTTTTTTTTATTCTCTGATTCTGACCAATTTTTCTTGCCCTCTCCCATTATACATTTCCCAGAATTCATTAAAATAATATAGTAATCCAAGACTATTTCATAATGTGCCCAGCATTTCCTATCTTAAAATAGCACTGGCTCTTGTTTATTCCTATGTCAAAGAAAACTCATGTCTGTTTTCTTTTTTGATGTTGTTGATTCATATCCCTTTATCACCTTTGGCATATTGCTTTTTACGTTTTTTTTTTTTTTGTATGGTCCAAGAGGAGTTGACAATTTTTAAACATCTTATTTTTAAGTTCTCTAAATGTTACCATTTAGACCTTTTCATCTGTGTACTCCTGGCTCAATTACTGGCACTTCGTCTCATCTCAATTGTCAATAAAAACATAAGAAATATTCTTTTTAAAAAAATCTTTTTTTTTCTCCTTAAAAATTAAGCAACACAGTGGGCACAAATAAAAAAGAGATTTGCAGGTAATCCACTGTATCTGTACTCAGTGCTGACCCCCAGGGATTGGTTTTTCTTGCTCTGGTCCTATTAGATTGCTCTTTATCTTTCACCTTGTGCTGTGTGAGTTGTCTCAGCTCTAAGGTCTAGTTTCCATGCTAACAATAAGCTATTTGATGTTCATTAAAGGTCTTTGTCATTTATTCACTCATTCTTGTGTGTCTATTTCTAGCAAAAATAAATTGCAGTTGCTTTGTAAGAATACCCATCATTTAGCACCATAGTTCTTATGTCTCCTTGATATTGTTCCTTGAATAAGTTCAGAGTGAACACTGGTTTTGTTTTCAACATTTTTTTCTAGAGAGTGTCATATGAATCCATCTAATATGTGGCTACATAAAATATAAGGAGTATTCATCTCTCATCAAGCACAGGTTTAAAGTTTATAGACTTTCCGAATGACAGGGTTTCCACCTACAGCCCATCCCAGGCAAAAATGTAACACGCCCAAACGTATTTTAGCACCTTTCCACTTTCTCTTTTTTCCTTTTAATAATAACTGCTTCCTCATCTTCTTTTCTTTCCTTTCCCTTCCTCCATGGACTTCTAGGACTTTTCCAATAGGTTGAGAGGTGAGGGCTAATCAGACCCAAAAGTTTGAGTTTTAAACTTTTGCTTAACTCCTTGTTAACGATAAGATGAAGAAAAATTGGAGCTGTGTAGCTTCTCCGAGTCTCAGTTTCCCAACCTGAAAAATGGCAGAGATAACGTAGATCTCAAAGTAATAGTAAGGAGTAAATGAAAGGATGTAAGTCACGCACCTAACACAGTGCTGACAAATTAAGGCCTACCTAACTCTTCCTTTCTCCTTCCAAGTGTCAGGGCCTCTCCCACTCCACCTGTCTCCTGAACACTGTACCCTAAATATCACCTGGTAACTCTGGGTCAGAGACTTGTGGATGGCTAAAGCGTCAAGGGAATGTGTTGTTGGCTCCATGTGCTTCCCTCCAAGGGGAACTGTTTTTAACTAGGAAGTATGCTGTTTCGAGAAAGAGGGAGATTCTGGGGATGAAAATACAGTGACTGATGAGGATAAAATAAGACCAATTGTGTTTCTATCTGTGATGTTGAAATAAGTTTTCTGAGGAGCTAATGGTGTTTCAAATTCAGTTTAAATTCTTTAAAGTAATCACTTTGTAAGATATGCAAAGGGTAGGAACTAAGGTGGATCTGTCTTAATGGTAGGCATGGGTGAAGGTTGTTGGACAGTGAGGTATCTCAGATTTGCTATGTTAAGGCAGTGGTGATACAACATGTAGTAAATAAAATGTATTTTCATATCTTAATAAATATCAGAGCTGTATATCTAATACTTGAGTCATATTTCTTGGTTGATTTTTTTTCTTATTGTAATTTCAGATGTTGAATTTAATAGTCACATAACATTCTTATATTTTAAGTTTTGGAAATCTAATTATAATTTCCTACCTAATTGTAATTCTTGTCATATTTGATTTTAGTGAACATAGTCTTAGTTTGAGATCTACTTGATAACAATGAAGCAATTTCATAAAATACCAGATGGAGTTGAATTATTTCCTTTGCCTTAGAACTTGGTTCAAATTGAGTATGTTAGGTGTCAAATTAAAACCAAAGTGTATTTTTTTAAGGATTCCTTTTAGGATGACTTATTTAGTTGGATTGATTTAATAATTATATAACAGAAAATTTAAACATTTTTAAAGAATTGTTTAAGAATGAGTTATTTTATTATAGTTGTTAGATGGTCCAAATATTGAGAATTCTAAAATGGTTTAAAACACTATTATATATTGTGCAATTAAAGAAAAGAAAAATTTTGAAGACACAATAACAACAACAAAAAAAAAAACAAAGAAATAAGAAACTCCAAATTCAATTAGAATAAATTACATGATCATGAGTTACATAAAGTTTTAATATGATAGCCCTGAAATTTAAAGTTGCATTTGCAATTTCACTCGATATCTTATACAACCTTATTGTGTATTCCGTGGTGGAACCTGCAGGCACATCACAAAGTAAGATCCTGTTAATTTCCAGGAACAGATGGTAAAGGGTCACAAGTTTCATCACAGATCTCCTGTGATGTATTAAAATCAATGGAAAAGACTCACTGCGTGCAGAGTTTGTTCTGAATTTGTTTATTAGCGTTTGTATATGTGATAGTTACCTCCAGATGTTAAGTCGATTTCTCTATGTGGGAAAGTAATGAGCAATTAAATGAAGTAGCACTTTGATTAATTTATCAGTGTGGAAAACAATAATTTGTTCATGGAGAACTGATGCCTTAATTATAGTAACTGATTGACAACAATCAAGAAATTCAAACACCTTGCAGAAATTATACACATTTTCACATAGCCATGATCATTAATCTGGTTGGTTCCAAAGTGGGTCAAATCAAGGCAGACCACATTCTGTTTAAATATAAAGTGATTCAGTGGTGCATTTCAAATTCTACTTCACCATTTTTCAAATTTTTCCTCCTTACTGTTAATTTTATACTATGCTATGGAAAGTCACTACAGAGAGTTAAATAGTTGCCATTTTCATGGCACCCAAGCATCTGGTATGGAACCAGCCTGCCTTGGTCTGATCCTACCTCTGCAACATGGAATCTGTGTGACATAGGGCAAGCTGTTGCACTCTGCAGCTCATTTCTCCCATATGTAAAATGGAGATAATTATAGGACCTATTTCATAGGATTGTTAAGAGGATTAAATTTAGAAGTGCCTGGCATATTTTAAACTCAAATGTGTAAAATATCTAGAGTTTATTATTTGCCTTTTCTGTGGAAAACTTGAAATACTTGAAATATGAAAAATTATTTGAAATAGTTGATCGATTTATTTAATCTTTCAATAAAATTTAATAAGTGTCTGCTTTGTGCATATGACTATTTTAGTGACTGTGAGGAATGCAAAAGAAATAAATGAGCTAAAGGAGAAACTACCTGGTCCTCATTCTCAGGCATTTTGCATACATCGCTTCTTATTCTTAAAAATCTCCTAAGTATGTGTTAAATCTTATTTTATAGAGGAAACACTGTGTTTTAGATAGTAACAGAGCTTCATGTTTAAGTGAAACAAAGATTCCAAAGATTCCAGCTCCGTTCTTCTCCGCACCCGACTGTTTCTAACAGGACAGGTCAGGAGTTAATTATGTTTGACGTTTGCTATAGCAAAGTGTCTTAATGGGTTTTGTAGACCAACTGGATTCTAGATATTGTCCTGTTGAACGCTAACTTTGTGATCTAGGCAAGTCTGGTCATGAACTCATAGCTAGCAGAATATGGAGTTTGGCTATCTATCCCGACTCCAGTGGCTTGTGACTCAGTTGTCACAGGAAGAGTGGAAAATGCCACCTCAGCCATTTCAGAGGTGACCTTGTGGTTCAGAGAGAATGTTACCCATTTAATCACCTAATGTTTTTTCTCCCCCAAGGGGCTCTTTGAATTTTATGATGTAATTCTTGTCAGGAAATATTTTCACCCAGCATTTTATGACAGTGAGATATTAAGAGTTTCATGGTTAGATATTTTTGAGAAATGGCTGGGCTAAACAAATGTAAACATTCTTTTTCTTTATGGCAAGACTGTTTAGAGCTTAATATCTAATACAAATTGTGAATTTCTAAGCATTTGTTATAACATGTGATGTTTCCCAAACCTCTGTGACCACAGAACCTCTGCTTGTTTCTCTTGGCACTGGTGTTCTGGGGAGCACACACTGGAAAATTCTGTAGGAACTTTGGACTAACTGGTAGGCCAATGAAAGAGTTTACTTTGAGATAAGAGGGCCTTTCTGAAGACCCTAAATCCGGGTTGGTGGTCACTGCTATACCTACTAGAGGACAGCATAAACGTGATTGTCCTTTTCTTATGTATGCTTGCTGACTTATGTTGTGTCATCATTTGTTTTAAAATCAAAGTGGTCAAAAGGAGAGAAACCATTTCAGAAACTAGATATTCCAACTGTTGTAGAGTACCTGCGAATAACCTGTCTATAAATATTTCTAAGTCTAGCTGCACCATAGTGAAAAAGCAACAGGGGGTTAAAATAAGACTGACCACATCCTACAGCATCCCTCTGCCAGCTCTGGACTGATCATTTGAGTGTCCTCCTGAGGATCTTCCTGTCTTCTATGCCTGTGTACAATCCCTTCTCCACAGGATGGCCACATTGATTTTTAATAGTTAAGTCAGATGTCATCCCTTTGCTTTAAAACCTCTAGCACTTTCTTGTGAACTTGAAAAACAAGCAATAAATCCCTAACTTGGCCTGTCGTGATTCCTATACCCTCTAATCACACTAGAATTATTTTTACTCGAATATAACTATTTTTGCTATAAGGCCTTTGTCCTTGCTGTTTGCTTTGATGCACAGTCTTCCCCAAGATCTCAGCCTAAATATTACCCCTAGGGATGTCTTCCCACACCACCTTACATCCCTACCCCTCACTCACCCCTCATTCACCCCTCATCTCACATCCCACTGTAATTATCTTGACTGTATTTATTACTATCTGATTCTGTTCATGTGAGTGAGTTTGTTTATCATTATCTGCCTCCCAACCCTTTCAGCTCTCCCCCCATGCTCTGACTTCACCATCTTGAATAGGGCCTTGCCTACAGTAAGCACACAACAGTTCAATACATTACATTAATGTTTACATAACAATGATGGAAGTGGTGCCATCATTTCATTCATTCTTCTATTTATTTGTATTTCAGTTTCTTCATTTGTGAAATGAGGATAATAATAGTACCTACCTCATAGAGTGACTGGAGAATGAAAAAAAATAATGTATTTGAAGTGCTGTTCACATGATGTCTAATAAATATAATTATTATGATGTTGATCTTTCATTGATTCATTCAGAAATGATTTATTGGTCAACCAGTATGGTTTGAGTCTGTGAATACAAAAAATGTATAAGGCATGGTTCCTACTCTTAAGATTTTCCTTAAAACTTTAGGTAGCCCAGATTTGCCATAGTACAAAGAATTGCTAATGTCGTCCATCTGATTATGTTATGCCCCAGAGTATTTTGAATGATGATAGGAAGTGACCAAGAAACTGAACCAAGAGTAGGAAAAGGAGTTCCTAGTGTGTGAGCAATGGCTCTTTAATAGGCCTAGGGGACACAAAGATGAAGAAGTCACAGTACTCACCAGCCGGGAGCTCACAGTCTGGTGCAATAAGATGAGTCCTAGAGTAAGGTAAAGGCCAAGCAGAACAGAGGATGAAGTGGAAGTAATGCCTGGCTAATAACAGACTACCCCTCATCCCCAAGACCCACTTTCAGAAAATGAGATAATAAACAAAACTATGACTGAAACAAACTTTGTGTTGACACTTCTACAATTACTTACTTTAAAGCAGGGGACAAAGACTTTAAATCATAGAAACAAATATGGGTATTTTTGCATGGGTTACTTGGTGTACGCCTTTTGTCAGCTTGAACAGAGAGGAGGAGGTGGGTCTTCCAGCTGCTCTTGATTGTAAGGGCTTGGCTCTCCAGCTCTTCTACTTGTACGGAATGAAAGCCAGCATATTTGGGGGAAATAAGTAGAGCTCCACATACTTTGGTTTGAGGTGAGAGTAGCACTCCTTGGATAGAAGTCCATGCATTAGTAGACGTGAATTACTCTATATTTCTCTTGGCTTATCTTATCTCAGACATGCCTAGCCATTTCATACCATCAAGTTTATGAAAAGCCAATACTGGCAAAGACAACTAAACACTTCAGAAAAATTGGCAGTGCTCAAAAAGAGAATCCCAAGTTCCTGTCAGCCAGGGCTAGAAGATTGTCCTGTCTTAGGCTAGCTCCTCTTTCTTTGACATGGAGCTAGAGCTGCTTAATCTGGTTTTTTAGTTTCTTTCTTTCCTTGTGGTTACAACCGGACTTCATAAAAGCAGAAGTCTCTTCCCTGAAGGGTAATCCTGTATTTAGAATGGAATGTTTTCATCTTGGTTTCCTCAGACATGCTGAGGAAACAATGCAACAACTTAATGAAGTGTGCTGGCTTTTTAGCACTAAACATGACTTTTGTCAGCTAAAAAGAGACTTAGTTGTATATGTGATAGGAATGACTTATTTCCTTCCTCAAGTATCTTGAAATAATAACAAAAGTTGGATTTTAAAATTGTTGAAATGCCACATTCATCATTGCAAATGCTATAACAATGCTGATGACTTAATAACAAAATTTTATCTATCAGACACATTACAGTTTATGAAACATGTTCATATACTTTTTGCATTATAAGCTTAAGAAGGACAGGGACTGTGATTTTCTTGTTCATTCCCATATTCTTCCCATCCCCAACTCTGGATGCTTGGCAGATAGAGAACTCACTACATAGATGTGTGTATGCACATGAATGTATGCATGCATATATAGATATAGGTGTTCTTTCTCTCATTTAATACTTGCAAGTGCTCTGTGAAAGAGCTATTGTTATCTTCAGTTTATAAACAACAACAACAACAACAACAAAATGGGTGGAGGAAATAGCTTCTACATAAGAAAATGGAAACTCAGAGAAATTAACTTTTTTTGTGTCTTCCAATATCAAGAAGGTTGTGGACCTGGACCTGGGCCTCAGATATTCTTTTTGAAGTTTTAGTCTGGTATACATTCAGCTACAAAAAAAGTGATTCTCAATAAGTACTAACTCTAATAAATGATTCGAACCTGAATCTTTCCATCTGTTTTCTCCATTTCTGCTACAGTGGCCTTTTTAAGTCTACATACAGTCCAATACTTAAAATGTAGCATTAGCTTTTATATTAGGGTACATCATTTATTCTGAGGGGCAGGTAAAGGGGCCAGTGTTCTCTGTTGGATTTTTCATTACTCTACCAACAGGAAGAAGAGTGCTCTCTTTTCTCTGAGAGTCTCATCCCAGGGCTTGAACCCTCCTGGAGTCAGTGCTTCTGCCGTCCTGCCGATGCTTGTTCTGGCCACTGTCAAGAGGGGCAGATGGAGTAAGCGTACAGTGCTTCCTCTTAAATTACTGTCTGCATTCAGAACCCTTGGCTTTACCTGCTAAGGTTTAAGGTGTTTGACATTCTGCACATTTCTTCAGGGGACCTTTGTGCACTCACCTGTGTTCTGTAGGCATTTTCAACTAGCATTTTTCAATTTTTTTTTCTGTCACTCAGTGCTGTTATATTTCTATGGGCTGACACAATAAATGATTAATTGAGTATCACAGCAAATGCTGGGAGGTACTAGGAATTAAATTCTTTGATTCATTGTCTTCATTTATGTTGGGTCCTTAAATAGTAGCCGTTGTGACCCTAGAGGAATAGAAAGTCACCAAATGATCTGATCTCAAGTGGCTCAATCTACTAGACAAATGTTTACTAATTTTCACATATTCAGCTGTCGTTAGCCTGAAATGTCCCTTATTAGACTGTCACTCTTCATTTATTTGACAAATAGATATTGAAAATACACAATGCCAGGCACAGAACTACCTATATTTATTATCGATGCTCTGATTAGTTTACCTTTATTAGTAAATGAGACTGTGCAGATCTCTGCATTGTGTAGAGACTAACTTCTATTTGTTTTTGTTCTTGAAAATGAAAGAATTCATTCCTAAATATTCCGTGGTCAGCCTTTACACTAATACAGTGGTCTCTACTAATTAACCTAATTTGGTGTAGTTTTACTTGTTCAGAATGTTGATCAGTTTTAATTCTCAGAGAATTAAATGATTAAGACATGTATTATTTTCCCTAAAACTTCATTATCTAAGGATTTTATAAAAATTAAAGTATCAGCTTATTATAATTCTAACCATTCTGGTTGCCTTTAGATCAACGAAATTTTACCTCAGTATCTGATAGACAAATCTTATTGAATTTATGGGTAAGATCTCTGAGGCTTTCCCCCCTCACTAATGTAACTAATGAATTTTACCTCGTTTTTATTAATATTGAAATCTATTTGTAAGTAATTATTTTGAAAAATTTATTTCAGAACTTTGGCTTGTTTCCTATGAAATAGTGCCACTAATTCCCATGACATCAGATCTAAAATAAGGGGCCAATCATGAAATGGAAACTGTGTGTGAATGTCCTTAAGCCAAAATTTAGAGGAAGTGAATTATAATTTTAGCTTTTTTAGCTAAAATTTGTAAAATAAAATTTTTAGTGATGGTAGCCATTTGCTTCTGCTGTAGGAGGCTAATTGTTGAAATCAGAACTTTTAGATGGTAAATCTTGATAATGTCTATCTGGTACTGGGAAAGTTGAAAAGTGTTAACATGAGATTGAAAGAAGTCTTCTTTTTTGATGCATAAGTTTATAATGAACTTTATATATTCAATTCACATTGTAATTGAAACTGGTAATTAAACAGAACAAGGAGAACTATCTACAGATCAATGAGAAGTTGATTACCCTGTACTTTGGTCATGGGAATATATATAAATTTGTCCTCTCATTGCTGGATGTAATACTGTAATAGAGATCATTTCACTGCTTAACCACATTTGATATCACAGAAGACTAGACCTTTCCGATTGTAATATCTTTTGGAATTCAAAGGAAAGGCCTGTCAAGAGATATTTGAGAATATTGGCAGGAGAGGGGGGGTGGGTAGGGGAGCATAGGCAATTATTGAGCAAGTTGAATTGCTCAGATATGTGAGAATGAAGTAATATTCTATCAACTTTATTGATTAATGGAAAAAATTGAGTTGACATAATGTTTTACTGAATTTTATATCTTAAATATAATTTTATATTCATAAATGTGATTTATTCAAAATAAAAGATTTAATTTGCATATATTTTTCATTTAGAAATTATACAAGTAAATTATGGACAGAAAAGATACATTCTTTCTCTGACCACAGGTTCCAAAACTATAGATACAATAGAAATTGTAACATGGTCTTATAGAGATAAGTATTTGATTTATATTTACATGAATATCCTTAGAGCTCTGTAGTCATGATTATAAAGATACGTCATTATAGTTAGATTTGATTTGGATAACTAAAATTTCCATAAATTGCTGCTATTTCTTTGAAGATTTCTTAAAAAAAATTTTTTTAAGGTTTTTGGATCACAGGCTGCTTAGCAGTCTTAAAATCAATGGTAGGTGGAATCGACTGTTTATTTTCTTATTTGGTAGCCCTCTCCATTCTTTCTTATCCCTTGAGCACCTAATGCTGTAGATGCTCAGTGAAATGTATTACATTATTTTCTTTCTGCCAATTTTCTGAGAGGGAACCGGGAAGTGAGTACTCATTTGTGCATGTGTCCTGTTTAAATGCTGAAGTGCCTAACTTCCCTCAAGATGTGAAGAATGCACCAAAAAAAGTTTAGTTAACAATGTAAAGGAACAACACAAGTCTTTCTGAGGAGAACCTATTCTGTGATAAATATTTTTTAGTAAAAAGATGTCACCAAACATGTGCTTGGGTCATGGTGGTATGATCTTGCTGGTGCTTTGTCACAGATGTGAAGTTTAAAAGAAGGCTGGGTGATTCATTAATGAAATGGGATTTGGTGTTATTCTGGGTGGGTGTTACTATTCCTGGTGGTCATTTTGCAGTCATAGTGCCAATCAGCACTGCAGACATAGCTGTAGTTAAAATGACTGTCGGGAATAGTACCAATCTGATTTTTCTGATTATCTGATAACAATTCCAAATTAGAATATGGAGCAAAACTGACCTCTGAACTTAAATTTTGATACCAAAACCACTGCAATTTTATGAAGTGTCAACTAGTAGGCCGTGGTTCATTTTTCAATGCATTCACAGTCATACAATTGTTTATTTACTGTAAGATACTCTGAGACTAATAGTCTAGTATATTTTAAGCCACAGGAAAGGAAGTTGTTTTGAAATAGTCACCTCCTACATTTCTTCCCCTGGTGTGACCTGGCACTGGCCATGACCAGAGGCATTGTTTAGATGTGTTTGTAACAGAGAACTAGATTCGACTGCATGCAGATGTTCCGAAGGTTGCACTATGTTTGAGAACGAAATTTTGTAATCTTCTCCCTCCTCTGCAAACCTGCTATCTCCATATTTCATTGTTAATATAAATCATAGAGACCAAATTAGATTTTAGCTGAGAAAGTCACAAACACAGTTCTTTTAAAATATAATTAGGCAAAGACAGTTCTCAGTTGATGATTTTTTAATTGAACCACAAAACTTGGTTTATTTGTAATCAAATGCTAATGATTGCTCTATAGCTTTCCCCTATCCACCCAAAGAATTATTCTTTTTATCTTTTTATTATTGTTATAAATCAATGAGAATGTAGATTCAATTGTCCTAACTTTCTCCTCACTCCTAATTCATATATTTTTAGAGGTTCTACAAGGCAAACTGCAGTTATGTGTTCACATGACAGGACACAAGTTTCTATAGGGATAGACTTTATATGCTTTACTTTTTCTCAAGGCATAGACTTAAAAATTCTCCTGTATATTAGAATTTGTATTTCTTGTCCTGGGTCTTATTCTGCCTATAATTACTTCTAAGATATTTACAAATTCTGCCAACAGGGTCGGTGTTCAAGGCTCTTTTAGGTATAACTATGAAACAGTGTACCCAAGCAGAATTTGTATCAGTGATTTAACCTTAAATAAACTATTTTACAGTAGCATGAGGTCATGTGAGGCATTTCTCATACTTCTGATTCCATTTCTTGATGGTGGTTTTTTCCTTTTTACATTATTTCTATTATGAAACATCCCAGCATTGTTTGGCATTTGAATGAATTCCAAAGGTTAGGTGCAATCGATCATACCTTACTATTTTGTCTAATATTCTAATGCTGTTTTGAATAGTTTGTTCTCATCTTAGGCCAATTGGAAATGAATGATACTAACACATCTTGGAGTTCTCATGCCAGCCTTCTCAACCAAATGTGCAAGAAATAAAAAAGAAATAGATGTAGAAGAAAACAAGCTTTGGGCAACACCTATGACCCAGAGCCCCTCATGGACACAGCATTAGAAAAGCAGATTGCCTGGTAGATAAGATCATACACTGTGAAACAAGAGCACTTGGGTTCACATCTGGCTGTCAATAGTGGGCAATTTACATAGCTCTGCCTCAGGTGTGCCCATCTGTAGTGATAACAGTATGCTGAGAAATAATTTACAAAAATAGAATGAGCTGAGAATGGACTTAACAGAGGAAAAAATAAATGTCACATTTGTGGAACATATCTAGAAGTTTACAGGGATTGAAGGAAACATAAAAATTCCTACATGTGTGCTGACAACATAAACTCTTAGCCATGCAACAAGTAAACAGAAAACTTAGTACTCTGAGTCCAAGGAAGAGAAGCTAAAAGATTTTGCTCTTAGAAATGTCTTCGAATACAGTCTCTGTATCCATTGGCATTGGAGCTGCTATATTTGAGCACAAATATCCTCGTGGAATTCAGTCTGTTGGAAGCAGAGGGCACTGACTTCATGTCCCTTTGTTGAACCTGGTGATGCTCCTAGTGAAGACTGACACCTAAAGAAGAACCGCATTGATTCCGCAGCCTCTTCTCAGCCAACCTTCTTTTAAAGGTTGGTTGGGTCCTTCAAGTAGATGCCACATTTTGATCCCATACAAACATCCAAAGGCAAATTTTCTGTCTCAACTAGAAATATTTAAATTCTTAGACTTTGAAAATTTTGACTTACTGATGTAGGTGATGAGTTAAGTGTAGGGAAAACATTCTACACAAACTTGTTTTAGTATGCTGAATTTATATAAATTAGGACAGGATCTGTATCTCCTTATTCATGGAGAAAAGTTGCACTAGTGCCATTATTTATGCCTTTCTTTCAGGAATGCCATGACTAGTTTGTGAATGCTTTTGGGAATTGTGAACTTGAAGGTTTCTAAAGACTAAAATGTGTGCTCACCAAACAATCAGACAAATTCTTTGTGTTGGCTATTTATGAATCAAATTGTGAACTCTGTATACTGGAATAATTTTTTATGGTATCCTAAGATGGTAATAAAATCATGACTCACAACTCCAGCCATGTCAAATCTTGAAGTCAGCTTAGCTTATCAGCATTTGTTTCTGCTTGAATTCTAAAGATTTTCAAGTTTGAAGACCTCCCTGGGATTTAACCAGCTCTTTTAACTTTAGGTATCATATTTTACTTCACACATTAACTAATCTTAACTCAGTACCATGGGATAGGAAATGAAGTTTGCAAATTTTATTCACTCACACTCAAGGAACAAATCAACCAGTCATTATGAAGGGCTGTTTTCACACCTTCTAGAAGATATCTTCTCAAGCTTCCTATGTACATCTTCTATCAGTGTCTCAGAGGCTTAGAGAAACTCCCCATCGTGGGAGCTCCACACCCTCAGAAGTTTCCAAAAATCCAATACCAAGTAGGATATGTAGGGGCAGATATTGAAGGCAATGGCATACCCTGAACATTGGTCAATTTTTACTTTCATAATTCTTTTAAAATATGATAACTTTTGGAAAATAGCAATTATTACAGCTACTGTATTTTTATAGGATACTTTCTCAAGCTTATTATGTTTATTATTCAGCTCCAAACACTGGAACATAACTTTCCCTTTCAACTACTTATGTTTTCTCCTAAAATAGCTGAGTTCATCCCAAACCAATGACACAATGAAAATATCTATTGATATTTAAATGTTCTTTTCAAAATGTACATGTATATTTGTATTTTGTCATTTTGAGGATTAAAGTTCTTTTTTTATAGGCTGCGATGATATTCTTCTCCCTTATCCTATCTACTAGGACACAAACTTATTTACTTAAACATATCACTTAAATATTTTGAATGCTTATAATTTAGTGCAAGCATTTTGTCTAGTGTTAGGGTTGCTAGATAAAATACAAGATTTGAATTTCAGATAAACAATGATTTTTTTTTTAGTATAGTATGTTCCTTGAAGTATTTTGGACAATTACATATGGTTTTCTCCATATTCATATATTTTGTGCATAAATGTGACATCACATGTACGTAAATTTTGCATGTTTCTTTTGTTAGTCTTACATCAAAATATTTCTATTTTGTTACCTATTCGTCATAGTTATTATTTGAATAGCTGTATACTATTAACACAAGTTAAATAACATGCTTATTTAACTGTTCCATATTTTGGACATTTAGAATATTTCAACTCTTTTCATTTAGAGCAGTAATCTAAAACCTATGTTTATTGACCTCAAAGGGATTTGGAAAGTGCAGGGTGGATAGGGATAAACATAAACAAGGAGTTTCATTGTTTTGTTACATTTTTTAAACTTATTTTGTAGATTCTTTTTAAGCTTAAGAACCATTTATAAAAGTTAATTGTCAATTACCAGGGGTGTAATAAGTGAACATACTTTTTAAAAAATCTCTAACATTTAAAATATGCGTTTCGTGTTTCCACGAGTGCTCATTAAACTGTCCATAACTAAACTTTGAGTCCTAAGTAGCCAGGTCTGTATGTTCCCTAAACTTCAAAGCTCTTAAATGTTATGCAGCAAACAATTGATTAACCTATAAAACCTTATCTTTGGGGAGAGATGCAATAATAGAGGGAAAAGAAAATATCTTCGTAGTTATGAATTTTTATGTTTGCCTTTATCTATAATTAGATTTAGGTGATATCATAACTCCTGACCTGTTTAATTAGAAGTCAAACTAATTGCTCCTGTTGTTGATTACATAGCTAAATTGATCAAAGTTTTGACAAATTTAGAAATCTGTGAGTTTAGAAATTCTATATAGAGCTTTGTCTATGAGCTTCTCTGAGTGCTGCTTTGGTGGTTTTGAAGCCCACTGGCCTAATTTATTTTGATGTTAATTTGCAATTATCTATGATTTTGCTTATGTTCAGTAGGAAACAGTATAGCCTAGCTGTCAGTATAGGGGGCTGCCAGCTGCCGTTTTTTAGCTAAGTAGGGAAGAAAAATACAGCCCGACTTTGATTGACATTGGAGGGAAAAAAGAAACTCTTAAGTAAAATGGCTATTTGCCTGTTGTACCAATTGGAAATACCATGACGAAACCTAACAGGAGTTTATTTTGTATACATACACACATACATACATATATAATGTATGTATATATGCATATACATGAAATATACACGTGTATATGTAGATATTCAGAATTTTGCTGAAGTATGTACTTCAGAATTTTTATATGAATTGCTGCTTAATATATTAAAATAAAATCTCTTGGAGTTTCTTGATATACATGGACAATGGGTCTCAACTTTCAAACCAGCAGCATCAGCATCAGCATCATATCAAATTTGTTAGAAATGGAAATTCTCAGATCCCACTCTGGACCTTCTGACTCAGGAACTTTGAGAGTGGGGCTCAAATACCTGTATTTTGCCAAGTGCTCTAGATGATTTGAGAATCAATGCACAAAGATAAACGTGGCCACATTTTTCTTATTTCAATTGAGAACTTTTAGGATGAGAAAAATTATTTTAAAAAATCAAGGTATAATTGACATATAACATACTAGTTTCAAGTTTGTAACAATGATTCAATATTTATGTATATTGCGAAATGGTCATGATAAACATATAACATCCATCACTACATATAATTAACACATTTTTCCCCTTGTGATGAGAACTATTAAAATCTACTTTCTTAGCAACTTTCAACTATATATTATAGTATTATTAGCTACATCACCATGCTGTACATTACATCCTCAGGACTTACATATTTTATAACCTGAAGTTTATAGCTTGCTATGCCCTTGACCTATTTCACCCACCCCAGACTCCCCTCTCTAGCTACTACCAACCTATTCTTTGTATCTATGAGTTGTTTTTTTGTTTTGTTTTGTTTCATTTTGTTTACAATCCACATAAAAGTGAGATCATACAGTATTTGTGAAAATGTGTTTAAAGTCATTATTATATGTTAGCAATGAACAATTTAATCAGTGTAAGGGCATTCAAAAACTGTTACTCAATTTGAAGACTAGATGAGGAAGGAATTTATGGGAGGAATTTGCGTATCTGAGAGAGCCTAACTTTAGGCAGTGCATTTTTCTCTTTCCTATAGAATCTTGGGCTGTAATTGACACAAAAGGTCATGGAAGATGATTTAATTTCTATTCAGATGTGTATTTTTCAAAATAGTACATAAAATTTTGTTTCCTTTTAAATGGACTTTAGTTTTTAGAGCAGTTTTGGGTTCACAGCAAAGCTAAGCAGAAAGTACAGAAAGTTCCCATATACTCCTCCCCAATACATGCACAGACTCTCCATTATCAGTGTCTTGCACTAAAAGGGTACATTAGTTGCAACTGATGAATCTACATTGACACATCATTATCATCTAAACTCCATAATTTACATCAGGTCAAATTTTAAGAAATTATAAATAATATATTAATGTTTAAACTGAATCTTTATTGCTACTATATAACATAGTTTTCTAGATAAATTATATGTATTTTCTCCCAAGGGAAAATATTTCATTAAGTTTTCATAAAACTATTTAGAAAATAAGTCTACCGAAACCATGTAAAAGTTTGATAAACTTATCCTCCAGAACTATTATTTTAAAATATTTTTATACCAGTTACAAAATTTTGGGTCTAAAATATAACTTGGATTTCATTTTGGTAGGGGAAGAATTCTAAGAGTTGGAGTTGTCATGAGTCATAATTTAGATTTATTTGTCCAACTTTATAAGCAGAAGTAGGAGCTATCTATTAGTCAGATTCAAGAAAATTTCTCTTAATTTGAAACAGTATTCTGATACATTTTTGTGCCCTATATTTGAAAGGATTAAATTTTATGAAGTATGTTTTAGTCATATATTAAATATTTTTCTGTGCTTTCATGAAAATTAATTTTAATAGTGAGATTTAGAATAAAGTAATTTTACTCCTAATTTAACTTAGTTTTTAACTTAGTTTTTACATATCTATTTGTTATTAATAATTTTATTTTCTTCTCATGGGATTTACAAATAACAATTAAATACTTTAATTAGAAACTGAACCTTCATTCTAGACATAAAGCCATAACTTGATAGCATTTCATTTTGTACGGCTGGGTAACTGAAGATTTACTAAAATGCTTTTTTTCTTTCCAGAGTGGTGTTATAGAAGATTTTCTCAATTCTAGACTTCAACAATACAAAATATTTCTACATTGATGTGATCTTTTTTCCAACAACCTTTCCTTTGCATTAATTATACTAAAATTATTAATAAACATTTAGTCACCTGCAGTGTTTTTTTTTTTTTTTTTGGTTTCCAACCATTCTTGTTTATAGTGTTGAAAATGTTCTCCTATATAGGCTCCCTTGACTCTTTTCAGAAAATATCAAGGTGTATATAAACAAACCATAAAAAGGTAGTAGATAAGATAGGAGAGCTCCATAACTAAAGAATGGTAAGCATAAGAAGGCAGCAAATTGTGCTATCAGTGTGCAGCAGGAGGCAGAAGTCTCCCAGGCTTTCAGAATCAGAGAAGCGGGTTCTGCTTCCTTGGGCAAATGAGCAGGTTTAGGGGTAGAAAGGAAGGCAGGCATCGGAAGGCTTTTATGCTGGAGTTGAATTCATGGTTGCCTCTCAGAAAGAACCACTAGGATTGTTTTCTACCTGGGGCTCATGCCATTTCCTTTGTATGAAATCAAACCTACAATCCTATCTGATGAATCAAATCACAATTTCTTCCTGAGTCAAAGACAACTGAACACAGGCTGGTGATCGAGAAGTGACAAGTGCCTGGCGCAGAGCTGTGTCTACTAGAAATACTCCACACAAGATGGTGACCAACCAACCCCAAAGATCCTCTCTTGGGACCTCTGAGTAGGAGCTGAACATAAAGGGATAGATGGCATTTGGAGGGATGTTGAACTGTTTTTCTGGGTGTCTCATGAAGGCTGCTGGCCTGGGAATTGAGTGCCTGTTGCTAAGAACATGATTTTTTTTTTGCATGATCTACATTCTGTGTGTCAACCAATGGTTGTCGGCACCAATTTAATTCAAGTAGAAATACCGAAATTGAGGAACAGTGAAGAAGGAAACTTTATCCAGTGTAAACAGCTCAATTAGGATACAGCATGGCTATGGAGCATCAGCTCAATAGTGTAACAACTCAATTAAGCAGTGCGGCTGTGGACCAGCATAGATGAGCGGAGGCCCTTGGGCCCAGCCCTCTCTCCAGCAAAATTGTTCTGCTCCATTCCTGTCTGCCTTTCCCTCATCTGGCAAGAATTGGTATTTTAGCTCCAGCTGGTAAAATGCAGTTTTTGGTCTTTGGTGGAAAGGAAAACTAATTTTTGAGCCAGAGAGGAGATGACATACAGAGAGATGTTCCCAACCCTGGTCTCTGGTCCATCCTCATGCATATGAAGACTCCAAATCCTCACAGTTTGATTAGTCCAAAAAGCACTGCCTTGATTGGTCGGAGTGTAGCCGAACTGATTGGTTAGTAAAGATGCCTGGAGATATAACTGCATGGCTCCGATTGGATGGGGAAAGTCTCAGTCCTATTAGTTGAAAGAGGATTCCAGGAACTCCTTTTTAAGAATTAGCTCAGATGGCTAGAACACAGTGCAGGCAGGCAGTTCAGTGCTGTAGGCAGGCAGTTCAGTGCAGGCTTCTCCCTAAAGTATGGCTTGTGTGAGAGGCCCCTGTTTAGAAATGGCTGCTAGTCTCTCTGTCTTTAAATTTGAGTCCAGTTAGCCACCAGGAATGCTTTTTGGTAGGTATCTTCTTTCTCAGGGTCAAAACCTGGTAACTTTTGAAAAATCCCATATTACTGAACATAGTTGCATATGCCTCTTCCTTATAAAGAGCTCTAGTGTAATAAAACTAGTATTACAGACAGATAAGCTTGAAACATAGTTTGAGAGGAGGTTTTGGAGGAACTTGAGTGCCAAGCTAATGAACTTGGAATTTGTGCAGAGAGAAAATGGTGCACCAGTGATAGAGTCTCCCTCAACCCCAACATTTTAAGGTGTTTGTTAGGCTGTGTGATGTAACCAGACTAGCTTATGACTTATTAAAAGAGGTGTATACTTTTTGAAGATTATCAACCTACAATGATATTTGATCACTTAGTGCCTCCACCCCATTAATATAGTGGACTTCATTGTGCATCAACAAAGTTTTCATAGACTTGGCTTTACTGCAGCTATCGAAACCATGTGAATATTTCATAATAGTCAAGGTAATGGTGTGATAAATGTTAAAAAAAGAACAATGCTAAAAAGTTATGCCTGAAAGGGTTATGTGGTCAGGAACACACCAACAAAGTCTGGACACAAACCGGGACATTCTCTGCCTCTGGCTCTGTCCACTGCTGGCCTTTCCTCATTGTCACACACTGGGAGTAGTTTGGGGATGTGGTGGCTGGGAGGACCTGCATTGTTATAGTATATAATGTGCTAGGATAACCTACTTACTAATATTTGAGTAGTTCCTTCTGTGAAATAAAAAAAACAAATTCAGATTTGGGTAAGGAGAGATTTCGTTTGAAAGGATTAGCACAATGGGGAGCATGTTCTGGCATCAGATGTCAAGGAGAAAGGACTTTTTTATCATAGGAAGGAGAAAGCAAGTAAACTGGGTTGTGGGGAATGGAATGAACAAGTAAGTGGGTATTTTGTCCTGATTGGTCAACGGGGGTAAGCAGTTCAGCTTATAATTTATGAGACAAAGAATGGGAACGTGTAGGCTCTGTGTCTGGCCTTGGCATAGAAAAAGGGGGCTTCCCTGAGTTTCAGGATTTAAGTCATAGGGGTACAGGTGCTTTCTTTGCAGTGAGCCATTTCCTGAAACACAAAAAGGTAGGGAGATTTCCTTTCTTTCTTTTTTCCTTTTTTTTGGATATTAAATTTATTTGAATAATATTACTTTTGACAACTATTTGCACATGTATTTAAAGGTACTTTTAACTCCATTACCAATTGGGTACTGTAACCAGTCTTGCCAGGAAGTGAGCAAAACTGTTTGCAAATCCCACCATTATATTACACTGTATTGGGAAAAATAATTAAGTATTAAATTTTTTATTGTACACTTGTACATTGGTTTAGATTGAATAGCTCAAATTAAACAAATATAGAGAGACTTCATATATACAAACATTATACTGTGTAGGTACAGCTCATCTTTTTTAAAAGGATAAAATTTTAAAGTTTGATTTTGCATGAATAACCCAAATCTATTACTTACTTCCTTAATCCCAAAGTGTTATTTGCCTGGCTTCATAGTGCCCTCCCACAAGGGGGATCTTAACTGTTGCTGTTTTCCAGGAGCACAAGGCTGAAGTGAATTCAACATTGTCACTTTATTTATACCAAAGGTATATTTCTGGCATTACATGAATCAGCCAGTTCAAATCAACAGTTCTTGAGTTCCTACACTGTGCTGAGCACATGGTTAGAAGCAAAAATGAATAAATAAACCAAATTATCCAACATTAAGACCTTTGTCTCCAGGTCTGAATCTAGAGATCAGACTGGCTCCAAGAAAACCCTGAGGAGGTACTGACAGATGCAGTAGACCCAGAGACTGTGTTTAAGTGTATACAAGGGTCAAAAATATTTGGATCCTGGGCAGCCTTTCTGGTTCCTTCTTTTCTGCAGACCCCTTTCTTCCTATATAAGTACTACTTGAAGAAGAAGAAACAGGGTTCACATTTCTGGTCGAATCCTGGGGCATTATACATTTTCACAGTAGATAGTAGAACAGATGTGCCCTTAGCATAATTTTAAGAAAATTATTTAGGTTTTATTTTCTGCACCTAATTTGGAAAATATTGACTTATGACTAAATGTGTAACTCTTTTCACAACCCTAGCAAGACCATGACTGACTAATGGGAAACATTTATGTCGTTTCACTAGCAGAGCCAACCTGTGATAACTTTGTCAATTACAGTGGACTTATTAATCAGTGCGTAAGTTGGAGACTTGAATGTCAGTAATATCACATAAATAAATGATAGTGTTAGAGTGTGTATTTTGGTTATGACACAAACTCTGAGGTCGTGATCCTCTTTGAGTTCCTCATGGCAAATGAAATATTGAGTTATTGCTCTCAGGAAAGGCTACCTTTCCTGAGATGATTTGGTCAGGAACTTGCTCATCAACCAAACAGTCATTTCAAACAACTGTTTTAATTGATTTTAAACTCAAATGATCTTCCTGAAACTCCCCCCCAAAAACCTTGTTAATTCAGAGTTTAAAAGGTCACCTTTATCTTTACAATATACAAATACTATATATGATCCTATAGATACTAGATATTAGAAGATAAATTATACATCTGTACATAAATATGAATATGTGGTTATTTTGTGTTCATAGGAATTATCGTAATCCTAGGCATCCTAGCTTTAAAAGTTAAATTCATTTTAGTTTATTTTAATTTTATAAGTTGTGAAGAGTTTTTTGTTCATGTAAATGCTGCCAGGAGTCCAAAGCATTCAGCCTAGGCTTCTTCAATCCAGTAAACAGCTTTTGCTTTTCAATGGGGACCACAGAGGGAAACTCATGGGTACCCATGAAGTGCCCGTCTAAGATAAAAATTTCTTTGAAATCTTGTATTTTATCTTAAAATGATTCTCTTTTTCTTCTACTTTACAATTTGTTCATAGTTTTTTGATATAAAAAATAATAATTTAAATTCCTTTTCTTAAAGAATAATAGTTAAGATTCTTCAGGGATATTGGCCAAGTTTATGCTATGGCTTTGAGTGCACACTGATACCTGGTTCAAGGACCTGAGTATACTTCAAATTAAGTGGGGATCTATGTCATCTGAAAACAGGAGAGAGGAAATGGGCTAGCAGGAGAAGAACTGGATCAGGACTTTCAAGTTCAAGTGCTTGCTGAGTACCAGGCAGGTGAAAGTAGTGTAGAACAGGGGTCCTCAACCCCCAGGCTGCTTACTGGTACTAGTCTGTGGCCTGTTAGGAACCAGGCTGCACAGCAGGAGGTGAGTGGCTGTCGAGCAAAGCTTTATCTGTATTTGTAGCCACTCCCCAGCGCTGGCATCACCGCCTCAGCTCCACCTCAGATCATCAGGCATTAGATTCTTATAAGATCACTAGTCCCTGTTACCAAAAAAAGGTTGGGGACTGCTGGGGTAGAAAGTGGCCTCAGTGTCACAGATTTGGGGGATGCTGGCCACTGGAGGATGTGTGCTTCTCCAAAAGGGTAAGCTGCTGGAGAAAATTGCTGCCATGTGGCATGTGAGCCTAGTTCTGCCAGATGGTATAGTTTTTTTTTTAAAAAAAGAATAGGCAATGTAAGTCATTATAAGAAATTTTATATCAACTTGGGATTTGATCAGGAAAACAGAAGCTATCTAATCTGTTTAAGTAAAGGGGATTTTAGTTTACACAACTTGAGAAAGATGTAAGCAAAAGAAGTTCTTATAGACGCCGCAGTTCTCCATATGTGGTACCAAGGTGCATTCAGGCAGCCTTGGCTCATCTCTGACCCCTCTGAGAACCTCTAGCTGTCACTCAGTTGGCAACCCCAATGCTCCATGAGCCTGAAAAAGCCAGTGTCTACTGTCTACAGCCCTGAAGTGGGAAATTCTCAGGGGCTGGAAGGAGACTGCTGAGATCTTCATGTTTGTCCTGTGACCTATCTGCCTTGTGTATATGTTTGCAGCTGCTCTGGAAGCACCTCAGCTTCTCTTCCCTTCTCTATCCAATTAGTGCCTCTCATGGCAGAGTTTAACACAGAAGCACATGCAGTAGAATATTCTGGGCAGAGTAGTCCTGGCCTTCCCTTGGTGTGGAGAGACAGCATTAGATGGGGGTGGCAGTGATGTAAAATGGACCACAGACAATCCAGCACACTCCTGGATTTTGTGTTTTGGCAAATAATTCAAATTTAAAATGTTGTGTTGGCCAACACAGTGTGTTCCAAAGAAAACACATGTGTGGGCCAGTGGTGCCTACAGTCAGCTGGACAGGAGGAATGGCAGGAAGCCCAGGACCCAGGACAGGGTAAAAAGGCATCAGAAGGCAGGACTGGTTTAGAAGAGATAGCAAGACATCCTGATTGGATTAAGAGTTTGGCTAAGGCTGGCTTCTTGAATTCATTTTGCTCCGCTCTCCCTAACTCCCACTGTCTCTGACATTTTCCCATCTCTGTGATTTCTGTTTATTTGAAGAAAGGCCCAGCTGCTAGAATGTGATGGAGGGTCAGGTCTTAGCACAGAATGGTAATCTTCCTATTTTCTTGCTAAATAAAAAGATATCTTTTTAGAAGAGACATAATTGAGATTTAGATTTTATGTTTATTAGAAAAGTGGAATAGAAGGCTGAAGTTCCGGAGCTGGAGTCTTGGGAAAATGAAGCCTCGCAGCTCTTCTGACCACGTCACCTTCCATCCATGGTGTCGATAGATTGGGAAGGAGCCTAGTCTCAGGACTTAGGTTGTAAAATTAGTAACTTTGTCTCATTTCTAGCCATTGAAATTTCTTTCCAACTTCTAACTTAAAAAAAAAATTGCTTTGTTCAAGTTTAGATGCCTATAAAGTCAAACTCAGCTAGAAATTTAGCGACAGAAATGCAGGGGAGGGAGGGTCTGCAAACTAAGACTTCTGTGTCTCATTGTATCATGATTGACAAAAGCACACAGCTTTTTATTTCTTGGTATTAAATTTGTTGTTTCCAGCTACATATCGAAACAGAGCTTACCCCCCACCCCCCTGCCTACACACCTGCCGAATAAATCACCAAAGGAGCAGGGACACAAATACATGCTGTGTACAGTCATTTTCATTTCACAGAGATGCACTAATGCCGTTACTTCAGCAATACCTCTGGCCAGAGAAGTTTTTGATCCTCCTTAAAGAACCATGTGGACCCCAGGTGCTAATGAAACCTCCAGCTGCTGGGGCATAAGGTGGCTGGCTTGGCAGAGTGTTGGAGATGTGGTTTGTGAGCTGTGCAGATAGTTTATTTGGTGTCGTTGCTGTTCCCCTGGCATGATGTCACCTTTTCCCAGGTCCTTAAAGGCAGGGAGTTTCAATGAGAACGTTATATAAGTTATTTCAGTGGCAAAGAATTGGTCCCAAGTTTTCTATTAAGTTATTTTCTAATAATGTAATAAATACTAGTGAATGTGAATTCTGTGGCTTCTGTGTTTTTGTGGAACTCAGTTGTTTGATTTTCTTTCAGATCTACTCATGGATTAAATCAGAGCAATTTAATATAAAGGACATAAATGTAGTAATATATGTTGTATACTGGAAACCACTGTCAAACTGCAAACGTGTATTCTGGATTTATATCATTTAGCAGAATCTATGAGAGAGGATTTGTTTTCCTTTGCTTATGGCTTTAGTATTAACTTTCATAATTAAATGATAGTTCTAGCCCCTCTCATATAAACAAAAAGTTACCTTACGATTGATTTATCAAAATATAAGGTGAAATCAAAGGAATTTTTAGCAAATTCCCCACAATTTAAGCAGGGCCAAGGTTTAAACTCACTAATATGAAACTTGGGTCTCCGGGATCTTGAATATTCTACAACACCATTGTTCAGAAAAATGTCTATGAAAAGAATCTGGTAACTATTGCCCAGTAAACCACATAATATTATACATAACATTTTATAGATTTCTTTTGAAAAAAGTAACTCAACTGAGTTTTTGACTACTTACTTTGGAGAAACAGAAAAATATTTTCTTGCCTACTAGATTCTCATATATTATTTTACTCAAATACTTAAATATTATTTGTTTATTTTTAGTTTAATTTTCCCCTCAGAATTCCTGAAGGTCAATAATAACATCTCCTGGCATATTTTATCATCTTTGAGAACAAAGGAAGCTTATGATACTATTTTGTGGTCTAATGATAATAGCAAATACCTTCACTCTGTGTATTATGTTCTAAACTTTCACATACTATTGATGTAGCCCTCTTCTCCTCCCTTAGAAATGTGATTTATCTTTAACATAATTCATATAGATAGCATTTTTATTCATCCCCCACCACCACCCCCCAAAAAGGTGTACAAAGTTAAAACTATTGAGTTCAGAGGGCAAAGCCCCTGGGAGGTCAACCAAAAATGGTTTTTGTCAAACTGAAAGTTTGCCTGCTTCCTAGAACTCTCCCTTGGGATCCGTCTTCCCAGGGCAGAGGACACTCCCTGAGATGCTACTCTGAGCAGCATTGCATTGGCTTCTTCCAGTCCCTGGGACCTGCAGCCTGTCATGGAACAGTATTTAGGAGTGACTTATCATGGAAGCCATTTCTGAGGCATTCCTTCTCTCTGATGTTTTAAGGAAAGTTCAACTGGTGTCTTCTCAAAATTTATTGTGAAGGCAGTCTCTGTACTCACCTATAAAAGAGAGGAAGCTTGATTATGGCCCGATGGTTGAATGGTAATGAGGAGATGGCCTTCTGAGAAAAAATGACTGCCATGCGAGTTTTGGCCTAAAGCAGCATTCTCCAGATATGTTTAGGCACAATGACCAAAAGACATTTTAAAAATTTGTTAATGATTAACTTTTTCTCCCAGGTGCCAAAAAACAAAACTAGAACTTTTAAAATAAACACAAGGCTTTGGTGCTTCTGAGAAGCCCTCAGCTCAACCTAATCAGTCAGATAACTCCATAGCAGAGAGACTAGATGTTCGGGTATATGTGCGGCCCATTAGGTTGCTGGTGCTTCTAGTGGAATCTTGCCTGTTGCTGGTGCTTCTAGTGGAATCTTGCCTGGATAGAGGATTGATCTAAATGCATTGCTGGTTGCTGTCCAACATAATTTTGCTTATATTTTATAACATATTTTTTATGCAGTTATAGAACTTTACAGTCAAACTTCAAGAAGCACTGACATTCAGTAAAATATTCCCTAGTTCAGGCTGTTGCAGGACTTACGATGCTGTAATACTGTTTTGTGGCTTCTTTCAGACCTCTGTGGGATTGTGTGGGTCAGACTCAAGCACTGTGAGGGTGAGTATATCCATTTTGTCAAACCTCAAATCTAAAGCTCCTGAAGCTGTAAAAAAGCCGAAAAGACTGAGATAAAACTGTGCTGGAGACACTTGGGAAGTGGTGGTTCTAAGTGTGGAAGCCTGTTATGATGATGAAAATGTTAAGTGCTGGCATGAGTTTCTGAGTCAAGCTATGAATTATAGATCTGTAGAGCAGTTTACAAATGGGGCATATTCTTATCAACTTAGAATAGCTTAGTTTCTGTCTGGTCCACAGGCTAGAAGAAGAAGTCTGATTTTCAAGTTCTCTTCTACTCAGCTGTCAAACGAGGGATCTGAATCTATTTTGGTTTGTAGTGTTTTGACTCAGAACTATAGTTTTGGCTGCAAGTTTCAGAAACAAAACAAAATCTTAATTAAAAAAAAGTAGGCAATTTATTGGTACTTCCTCAATCATGGCAAGGCCTGGGGTCCAATTTCACTTCTTTTTCTCCATTCCTTGGTCTTACTTTCTTCTGTATTGTCACTTTTAGTCAAGCTGTTTCTTTCCAAATGGTGGTTCCACACTAATAGACTTAGAGCTAGTGATCCCTATGAGGAGAATACCTTTTTTTCTACTAGCTCTAACAAAACTCCCAGAAACAATGCTTAATGATCTTGCTGGGATCCCAGTACAAATCATTGTGTTTGGGAGGGAGTGGAAGGGGTTGGGGAAGGACCTCATTGACCAAACCAGGTAGGTCATAGCTAGTACAAGAGGGTATGGTTAACCAGTTCTTAACTATATAAATTGTACTGAAGGAGCGTGCTCCCCAAAAGGATGAAGTACAGTTGTACAACAGTGATGTACCACCCCAAGATCTCAGTGGATGCAAAAATAAAGGGTAGTTTCTTGCTGGCTCTACATGTTCATTGCAGTTTAGCTGCAGACCTGCCCTGAAGCCTCTTCTTTGTGGGCCAGGGTGATGAGCCACCCATAACTGGATATTGCCAGCCTCATGGCAGAGGGCGAGAAAAGGTAGCCTACTGCATAGTAGCTTTTAAAGCTTCTGCTTAGAAGTGTCACTCCTTTCTTATATGGCTGGTCAAGCAAGTCATGAAGTCAAGACTGGTGTCAGTGCAATGGGTCATGTGATTCTCCTGTAGCTCAAATAAGAAAGGCAGTCAAAAATGGCATCCAAATGTGCTCAAGTGTCTGAGAGATGCTCCCCCACATGCCCTGGGGTATTGGGCTCAATGGTGCAGATGCACAGCAGACTCTTCAGCCACTGTCAGTTCTGGAGTCCACCATTGAAGAGCATTTAGACCAAGTGGAGTGTGGTGATCACAAAGAGTGAAATTACATGGGACCTTGTCAGAAAAGGAGCAATTTAGGACAGGGGATAGCTAGCTGTGGAAAAAAAATTGTGAGTATTGTCTCTAGACATCTGAAGGGCTCCCATAACCAAGATGGGGTAGACTTGCCTTCTGAGACCTGGGTCAGGTGATTGAAAAGAGGGTCTCAGACATGTAGGTTCAGTAAAAATAAATAAATAAATAACTTTTACCATTTAAAGCTATTCTAAGAAGCAGTGTTATCTTGGAAAATCCTCTTCCTAGAGGAGTCTGGTGGGTAGAAGGGATTCAAGAATAGAGCAGGGATTTAAGCTAGATGTCTTTTAGGGACCTTCATACTGAAAAGATTTTTCTCTGATTCATGGTGATTATTAAACTTCATGAGCGCTTGTTCAGAACTTAAAAGGCTGAGAACAGAATTTTTATAGTTCATGCCAAGTACTGTGAAGTTATTTCCTACAACTAGCAACTTATATTCACCAACAAGCTCACTTGCCTTTATGCAGAACTTTTCTTTCTGGAACTACTCTGTTTGGGTCCTGAGAGCCTCCTGATGCAGAAGGAAATCTGAGAGAATGGAGGGATTGACATTTTCTGTGTATTGGGTAACTAGATTCAGAGCAGTTATATGATTCCTTCTAAGTCAAAAACCCAGCATGGATGTTTGGTTTACTCAGATTTTTCTTCTTAATATCAGAAATATTGTCAGTTGCTACTCTCAGAAAATGGCTGTTTGAGGAAAGAGGATTCTCTAAATTGGTGTTGTGGGAGCCCAAAAACACTGGCAATGACCTTGGAGATTTGTGTATTATAAATTAGGAAGCAGAGACTCATGGAGGCGAAGAGGCCTACTTATCCACCAGCTGGTTAGTTCCAGAGTCAAACTGAACCCTCAGCAACCTGACACAGCTATTGCTGTTTTAACCCTCATTATCTATCAGTGACCAAGAGATGTTACATCTGGGTCTAGTAAATGACCACATCAAAGGTGATTTCTTTTCACTACTTTCTTCCACTGATCCTAATTACATATATATTTCAGTGAGAAGGTTCTAGATGTCTATAGTGGTGAGATAATTATGCATATAAGTTGAACACAATCCCCCTTACTGTTTAGAATAAGAACAAAGGGTTCTATTTTGTCACAAAAAAGTCCACAAGGATCTTCTTGATTCTAAGTCACAGCTGTCTAACTCAGACTACTTTAGACAAAGAGAAGAAAGTTCTGGGCTATTATGTGTTGATGGAATACTGTTGACATCAGGAAAATTAGAACCAGGAATTCCAGTATTCCCGGTTCACCCCTTTACTTTGCATCTTCTCTATTCTCTTACCTCAGACCAGTGCCCTTTATTTGCTAATCTAGAAACTTGACTGATCCAGAACCAGCTCACTGTATTTTCCATTTGCCACTGGACAGAGATTGAATCTGTTTTCCCAGTGATAATTTAAAAAACCCCAGGAGAGGATTCGTTGGTCTTCTGTGGGTTAGGGGTCTGCCCCTGAACCAGTCATCCTGGGCCAGGGCCAAGGTGTACTAAGATTGGGGCAATCACTAGGAAGAAACATTGGGGTGGGATCTAAGGGGATGTTCCCCCAAACAAAAGGTTCTAATTTCAGAAGATGAGGAAGGACATGTGGAAGCAAACTATAGATTTCTACTGTATGATGGAAATCATGGAATTGTTCAACTCTGATTTTGGATCAAAAGGCTATATAGATTCTATAAGCCTCATATTTAATCATTGATGTTTCAATTAATTAAATGTACAACCCATAATATTTAGTAACTCTCGAAGGCTTTTTAAGTATGTTTCACGCTTTTAAAAAGAGTATTATTTTAAATATCGAAGAGATTTTTATTTGTCAATAATGATGAAGATGTAACTTGCATGACCATTTACTCAGAATCCATACAACAGGCCAAACCATGCACTTCTACTGTTGTCATTTAGAATTTAAAATTTTTTAAAAACCTCATATTATAAAGAACATTGTTCCATGTGAGCTAGGCCTAAACCCAATGGAGACTGAATACTGTAAAATGGAAAGCTTAACTCTTTTATGATTATCCCTTTGTAACAATTGACACCTTTACTCTTTTACTGAGAATTTTCACTATTATAATGATCAGGATAGGTCATAGGGCAGCCATAATCCCTCCATCACAATTATGCCACGGGGCTAGAAAAAATACCAAGCAGAAAGAAAGCAAAAGTTAGGTTTCAAAGAATTTAAAAAGGATGAGGCTTTTGTTGAAAAAGACAGATGCTCGCCATATTTTTATTCACTTTCAAAACATGTTGATTTATGGTTTTACATTTGATAGCTTATAATTAGGATAAGTATGAGGGTTTGTGTGTCCTAGCTATTTAGCACTGAAATCCCAGAGACCTTCTGCCACACCAGTATCTATCTAAACAGATGTTTCCTCAGGATTATATCAACATAGCATTTTTTACAGTAACCTGAGAAAATTAAGCATCCCAACTTACCTTAAATATTTTAGGAAATTCCTTGTATGGGTATAAACATTAAATATCATCATCATCTTCATCATCATCATCATTATATTTACTTATTTATTTATTGGTCAAATTGACAGGTAAGAAATGAAAGTTTGTGAAGAAAATGTATTTTTTAATTTAAAAAAAATTCAACAGCTCCATAATGTATTCTAAAAATTATTTGTTACTATTTTTGGCAGCTTTTTTTCTCCCTTATTGGCACATAAAAATTACATGCTTTATAATTGATGATCTCTTGTATAAAATGGTATAAGAAAAAGGAGACTTGCTGAAAACACATTTTTATACTTTTCTACAACTTTAACAGAACCACTTCCATTTCTATTACTAGGGCCTCTGAGAGGAGTCCGAGGGCTATAAGGAGTGCATAGGGAGGTTCATGCAGCTGCTCCCAGAGCCTCTGAGTTGTCTCAATCACATCTGTAGTCTCTAGAGGGATTTAGAATCAGTAGGAATGTTTCTGAGGATTAGGAAAGGTCAGTAGAGGGCTTACGTTGGTTCAGTTGGGAGGAAACCAAGTTGGGTTTGAGCAGGATGAACCTAACCTAGTATGGGACTCCCCCTTTGCCTTGAGAAGGCTTATGAAGAGTCTGAACCAAACCCAGACCATAGGACTCCTCCTATACCCTGAGGGATGCCATGATCATGAAATATTCTCCAAAATTGCATCTCCAGCTAGAAGGCTATCCCATCCTGGGTGAACTTTTGAGTTCACAATGACCACCTGAGGTTAAGTTGGTCCTCTCTACCCACCTTTATATGACTTCAGAGCTCACAAGTTTCTTATTGGAGCATTATAAAAATGAAAATGTGGTGAACGTAACCCTGGAAAGAATCAAAAGGGGCATATGATATATAAGGAAACATCTTTTAATATGATTTAAGTTGAAATTCTCAACGGACAGGTCAGGTTTCTAAAATGCTGTTGTCCTCGGCATTCAGAATGGAAACTGGCTAAGTTCCAGTCAGCTAGATCATCTAAATCATCATTTTAGTTTCAATGACATTTGACTCTATTACATGAATATTTCGTGATAATTAATTCCACTGCTTTTTTTAAAAGCATTCAAATGGAAGGAAAAATCAAAAGGAGCAATCATTTGAAACATCAGTTGTTTTAGCAAGATAATCAAATGATTGTGGATTTAGGGCAATGTATGTATTCAATTAAAAACCTCATTCTTTTTGAATAATTATGGAAACTCTCTTCTAAGTCTAAACTTTTAAATCTTCCCTGAAGAGCAGCTTACTGTACTGGTCAGGGAGGAAAAACTTATCAATGTATTATTGGTGCTTCAACTTTCCATTTTATCCACATTTATTGGAAGCTTTCTATTGATTCAGTTTAAAATACCATTAATTTTTCCACTATAAAAATAAAAAGCTTTTTTTATGATGAAAGATTTCATAAACAAAGTATACAGACAAATGATATACCAGAAGAAAACATTTGTAATGTATATACTAACAAAGGTTTGCTCTCTATAATATGTAAGATGGTATGACAATTCAGCAGGAATAAAAGATAGTTTACAAAAAAAATGGAAAATAATATTTATCAACAGCTTATAAAAGAAGTACTAATTATCAAAAAGTCATAGAAAAATAAAATCAAACAATAATAAAAATATAAATTAAAATGATAACAAGATCCTACCTATATCTCACTTCTGAAAAAATAAATGGCAAAATAAATGGACTGATTTGATATGACCGAGTACATTTAACAAGGCACTTTTTTTTGGAGGAAAAATAATTCATATTATCTATCAGAATTTTAAATATAGCCATTTTATCTTCCAACAGAATATTAACCTACAGACAGAATACTGGCACAAATGATCAGAGATATGTGTATAAGATTGTTGAATATAGAACTGAAACCCAAAGTTCAGTTACAGAGGATTGATTACATAAATCATGGTAACTATGGAAACTAAGAAGTCTTTTAAAACAGGAATGCAATATATATGTATGTACTGACATGATAAGTCAATTGTTTACTTAAAAAAGAAAGTTATAGAATGTCATTAATAATATGTTCTTGCTTTTGTAAAAAAGAAGCCGATTTGGAAGAATACACACTAAAGTTGATAATCAGAACTAGTGAGGAATAGAATTCAAAGTGGGGAGTGAGGAACTTTTTTTTCATGAACTTTTTAATGTTGGAATATTTTATAAAGAGCATTTGTTACTTTGTAAGAAAGAAATTAGAAAATTGGAAAATAAAGAAACATAGGACAAGAAAAATATTACCCATAATTTTACCACCTACAAGTAATCATTAAAATTTTAGAATATTTTCATATATATATTTTCATGTATGTGTATACATGTGTCTGTTTTCAAATGTTCCCATGTATCAACATTTTTGGAAAACATGTTTGATAATGGTTTCATGATAGCCTATCTTGGGATAACATCACAATAATGCTGAGTTTACCATTTTGATACATAAATTTATGCCTGCATCTCTGATTATTTGTTTAAAATAAATTTTTAGAAGTTTACTGTAGTAAACTATATGGGCATTTATTTAATTACTAATTCATTTTTATAATGTCATTAGTGTATTTTAATTTAAAAATCATAGACCAGAAGATTATAAGGTGAAAAATAAAAGGCTCACATTTTTCCATTGTTGCCAACATGTAGCATTTTAAATAAGGGTGAAACAAAGAAGTCCACAGATGTCTTTAGAAAACAGCCAAGTGTGTAGACTATTTCTGACCTAGGGCTATTCTCTATCATGAAACAGCATTTCCAAACAAAATTAATTATTTAATAACAAAATAATCTTTCTAATGGGTAAATGAAGGTGTTCATCCTATAAACATGGAGATAACCTATTTATGTTAAAATGAACTGAAGTGGATTTGGCATGAAACTAATAAGCAGAGAGGAGAGGTCAGGTGAAGATGACTTACTTGTTGGTGGGTAGCCTGTTTTCCTGTTAAATATCTTCTGCTCTCCTGAAACTATAAATCAGTTCTGACCAAGCCCTGTGTTTTCTCGTCAGAGGGCTCCCAGCTCAGTGCTTGCTCTGTACTAAATTCTGGACTCGATTCCTCTGTGTCTGGGGTTGGCATACCTTTTCTGTGAAGACTGGGCAGTAAATATTTCAGGCTTCACTCACCACACAGGCTCAGTTGCAACCACTCTATTCTGCTGTCACAGCAAAACGCTGCTTTAGACAATGTTTCAAAGGATGAGTGTGGTTATATCGATACAAAAGTTTATTTATAGACATTAAAATTTGATTTTCATATGTAATTTTCACATTTCATGAGTATTCTTCTTTTGACTTTTTTCCCCCTAATGATTTAAAAATGTAAAAACCATTCTTAGCTTGGGGTCTGGATTTGGAGATACCTGTTCACAGAAAATGGAGCAGGAACTATTTCTAAGGAACGGATGAAATTGCTTCACATACAAAAGAAATATCCTGAGCTGGAGACAGACTTAACCTGTTAGCTATTTTTGTCTAACAGTGTCCTAGTGGAAACACCTTGTCGACTTTAGATGTTTAAATCTTTGCTAGATGAAGCCATCAGCTCTCCTCTCATGGTGTATGTGGGGATTGGAGGGTGGGCACAAGCAAGTTTCCAGTTTTGTTGGCAGTGGACAACAGGAAACACAGGAGAGGGATGGTTCTTTGTCAGTTTATTCCTCAGTTACATGGGTGACGCATGGTTTCTTCTTCTCTCCTGATGTCTTACTCTTTCCAAGTTTTCAAATGTACTTCCTTTGAAGAACAAGAGGTGGCAAGGGGGAGGGCAAAGGGCAGAAGAGAAAGCCTACATTTGAGATGTTATATTTTAAGAATAGTTCACTTCTTATTTCCGTTGGAAATCTTTACTTAGAAGAACTGGAAGTGGCCACGTAGATGGCTTAGTAAAGCTTCATTTTATCGGTGAATAAATCGAAATCCAGAAACAGTGAGGCGTGTGTCTCAGGTTGCCCATCCTTCTGGTGGCAGAGCAGGTCTGGACCTCAGAGTTCAATTCTGTGTTCCTTTATGGGCCTCCTACCCTTTGGGCAGGGTTCAACATTCAAAACCAAGCAAATATCACAGAAGCCAATGAAATGGTATTTGGTAGCAGGACTGAAACCTAGTGCCTGGAGACCATGGTGTCTGTTTGGTAGACAGGCTTGGTTGGACAAAGGGCACCATGGTCCCTCTCCTGTGGCTGCTTCACCCTGGCCATACACCATGCCTGGCTGTGCTTCAGACACTGACCCACTTCCCAGAAGATCCGCCTCTGCCCAGGTACCTTGGGGATCAAAACAAGGGGCCCAGGTTAGCTTGGTGGTTTAGAGAATGTGAACTGTTTTAGGACAAGACCCCTTTTATCTGGCTCTTCATCCCCGGAGTTGGGGGCAATATTAGATCAAAGCTCCATTGTGCCCATGGTCTTTCATTCAGTATGAAAACAAGAAAAGCTTTTTTATGTTGAATTTGGAAGGATTGATGTTTCTTCCTCACGGCATCTGAGTTTAATTTATAGTCTTCTCCTTCAACTAACTACAAATAAACTAAAGGCCTTACTGAACAGCTGGACCTGAGTATTATTCTTGGAAGTCAAGGGGACCAGTAAATGGAAAAGGAGACCAATTCATCTCTATCTTTCCCCTAATCTGCTGCGAGAGGTTTCAGGCTGTTTAGACCAAATCTTCCAAATTGGTTGACATCCTGATTGAAGATCCAGGAACTATATGAGGGGGAGTTCATGTCAAGGTTATTAACCACAAAACAGGATATGTCTATTTCTTTCCCACTTCTGTTTGATTCTCACTTGGTATGGATAAAATAATTTTCACTAGTATAATACGAGTTATATTTTCCATATTGTTCAGAAATATCTCTGACCACATATTGAAGTAATTTTAAAATGGAAGAGGAGCAAAAGTGTGGGGTAGAGTAAATAGGGTGCAGAGGTGTGTTGACCTGGCTTCTAATTTAGTTCTGACTTGGGGTAGGTCACTTTGCTTCACTGAGTATCAATTTCCTTACTTTAAAAATGAAAGCTGCCTGTTCCAGCATACCATGATTCCAAATCATAGAGTTAGGATATTTTTCCTTGTAAAGTAGCTTGTGTCTCCTATCATGGCAAAGAAAGAGAATTTTTTTTCTCATTGGACTCAGGAGAAAAGAGAGAGAGGCCAGTGTATGGACTTTATGTCCCAGGGCTAATTAGGGTTATACTTAGGAAAAGACATGGATACTCTTCCATGAGTCTCTACAGTTAGCAGCCATTGTAGCTTACACCATGCAGCAGACTTTAGAGTCTCTCTCCCATTTAGAAGAACACAGCCAGTGTCTCTTTGGCATGAACATGATAAATGACTACTCCATGGTTTGGAAGGGCTAACTATTATATGCGTGTGAAAGGTTGAACTCAAAATAACTTTTCAAATTATTAGAGTGGAAAAGTTGTATTCTTTTAGCTACCCAACCCACTAGATTTCCATTGCTGCACATTTAACATTCCATCACTTAATACACAGTTACTAAGTATGTGCAATGTATTAGGCTCTGTGCCATGTGCAGAGTGTATGGGGGTGAACAAAATCATACATTATTTACCTTCATGGTACTTAGAGTCAGAGTGAAGCCATTTATTTAGCCCTTTAATGCTAAGGATTTAAAAATTTTAAGTTATCTTTAAGGTAGTTTAAGATATTGAGTGAATAGATTTGATACCAAAGATAAATCCATTTTTAGGCATCTACCCAGAATCTGTAGAGGAAGGATTTTGTAAAAGAGACTATCTGGTGCCCCAAACCTAAGCCGATAATAATCTTCTTTACCTCATAAGAACAAATTTGTTTTCTTCTTGGTGAATTTATACAAAATCTTTAGATTAAACCATATTGTTATTGTTTTGTTCATTAAATTGTATTCATTAAAATGAAGTGATTTTAAGATTGTTTTGAGATCTTCATATTGGATCAACAGTGTTTGGGAACCAGCTTGAGTGTGTGTGTGTGTGCGTTGGGGGGAGGAGTGGGCTATTGCCCCATAATAGCAGCCCTGCTTTATTCAGGCCACACAGCGTTTCTGGAAATGGCAAGTCAGCTTATAGACCAGAGAAAAAGGATACTGTTTTCCTCTAGGTTACTTAACAATCTACTCATTATGTTTATGTATCACTGGTAGTAAAGATAAAGAAGTTAGAATGTTTCCAGAAATCATTCTTTGGTTTGAAAATCTTCTGGAAACCAAATAGCCCTGACCTCAATCAATATTGTAAGTTCTTGGGCTCATTAAGTCTTAGGGTAAGTGAGAATGGTGTGATTTTAAAGAACACCTTAGACATATATTAAAAGGTTTTTCTGAGAACAGGTTTTGCCAGGGAAAGGAAAGAGAAAATGTGAGATTTGCTACTTGATCAAATGATAGATATGTTGGTATTATGAGTTTGGAAAAGGTGCGGGGAAGAGCTTCACGCACCATAATTTTCTCAGTTCCAACCCTAGTTACACAGGCTCAATTACTAAAAAGCAAGTATGGAACCTCATTTGTGAATCTCTTTTCTGGTTTTATATAACCCTTTTTGTTCAAATTTTTCAATTTTGTTCAAGATCCAAAGTTGAATCCAGTTAAGTTTGTCCTTGGTTGTGAAAAAAATGTGTCTAGGTTTTTTTCATAAGAATTAATAAAAACCTGTAATACTAATAATTTCTTTTCCTGGTTACAAAAATAACATGTTAATTCTAGAAAATATAAAAACAGACTAAAATCTGTAAATACAGAGCAAAAATCAATTGTAATTGTGATACTGAGTGATGACTACTGTTATTTTTATGTCAGCTTTTATCAAATGAATATTTAGATGTTACTTCCTGTGATATGTTAATAAAATTATATTATATGCATACATATTTTATAATTTTCTGTTAATTATTTTATAATCTCTTGGTAGATATACATCATCAACTTGATTTCAAGTAGATGAATGATATTGCATAATATAGATTTTTCTTGATATTTTTAACCACTTTTCTATTGTTATTTTTAGTTCTTCGCTTTGGTAAATAGTGCTTGAAATGAAGTGTTTTCAATCTTAGCCCAATATTATAGTTAAAGTATTTTCATCTTGGAATAATTTTTCAATATAAACATCCTTATTAATGCCAGAGCTTGAAGACTGTCATTTTGTAATTTTTCTCCACTATACATATAAATTTATTAGAGAATATTTCTTATTTAATTTCAGACAGAGGCTAGAGAGATGACATTTTATGTATTTTACTATAATGATTCCTGAAGCTCTATATATGTGGCTTTCTTAACAAATTTTCTTCCTTATGCAAATATATGGTCTTGTCTTTTAAAGAGGACTGTGTCATGTACAGACTTTTAAAGGAAGTCGGGTATATGATTGTAAACCTGATTGGAAAGATAAAATGGTTCTGCATCTATTTTTGCCTTGTATTTATACTTTAAGCTTATTGGGCAGTTTGCCTGGAAGTAATTGACTTCTCTTGCCCTCTCCCTCTCCCCCAACACTCCCACCACTTTAGGTCCAAAATAGGTTTCCTTAGCTTTTGGTCAGTCCAGTCAGTGAATACTATGAAGCCATTAAACTCCCGAATTTGTTGCGTCCCACATTGTCTCACATTCATTTCCATTTTCAGGCTTAAAACCAAATATAAATACTTATTTTTCACTTTGTTTTTTTTGTTTGTTTTTTGTTTGTTTGTTTGTTTTTACACAGCAGCTTGTATTTCTCCCTCCCTTTCTCTCTCTACTTTCTTCCTTTCCATTTAATCTAGTAGACCACATTTGGCAGCCAGCCTATCAAAGGTCAAAGGGGACTTCTGCAGTCTGTTCCAGGAAAAGAGCACCACTGCAGATGCTCTGTAATGGAGAATCAATAGAAAGAAAAATCTTGGCAAGCCGAGCTGAATAAGGGGCACAAACCAACAGAATCTCGGCTTCAGCACCATTACTTTTCTGCTTTGTCTTCCCATCCTTCTCTGCTCAGAAGGGTTCTGCCTGGCTGGTCAGTACCTCAAGGAGCATTTTAGAATTTTAAATTAAACTTTTGTGCACTCCTTTTCTCATAATGAGAAGAGGAATTGGAATATATTGACATCTTTTGTCATGATATTGTGATCCCTTTTAAAGAGATCATAGCTCATGAGGTCAATAGGTTTTCATCATAGGACTCGAAATGGTCAGGGTTTTATCAGAGACTAAGCAGTGGTTGCTTTGAAGGGCTAAGACAAGAAATACTCCTTGGAGAGAGCTGGTAGACTTTTGTGCCTGAAGCATGACTCACCTCCTCAGGCCCTGTAGATCTAAAAATGAAAGCCCCCTTTTCCTCCTGTAAGGACCTCGGTAAAGCATTCGTTAATCAGATAGAATGTTTGAGGAAATGTGGCCTCCACCTGTCTACATTCTTGTGCTATCAGCTCAATAAACCATGTGCCAATTAGAAAGTTGTGATAGGAGTTTTTAGGGACTTGGCAGGGTGCCTAGCACACAGTTAATGTTCTAAAAAACTAGTTGGTGGTTATTATTCTTCAGAAGAGGAATAGCTCCCCTGACCCCCATCTTTTAACCTGAAATTCAGTTACACAAGCTTTTCTCTTAAAACAAATTTTAAGAGTTTGGGCAATCAAATTACTCTACATACATCCCTTTCTTATTATTCTCAGAGTTCTGGGATGGGAAGGTACCTTAGGAGGTTATAAAGGCTGTGGGTAATTCAGTACAGAAGCACTAGTCATCATTGCTTTGAATTCCTATCTCTTGGTGAAGTGAATGAATTCTTGAACTCAGTTGTCTTTTCTTTTGGAAATATTGTTATACATTGTGGTCTGTTTTAGTTTAATTCAACAATAGATTTTAAGTCTTACTAGATAGGTCCTCTATGTATCTCTAAGCATTCTATTATCAAGATGAATTAAGCTCTGAGAGCTTACAGGGGGTGGTTATCAACCATTCTGCCTATCTAAATTACCTGGAAAAATATAATTGTTGAGGTGTTAGTCTTGGGGACTTGGACCCAGTGAGTGTGGATGGGGCTGTCCAGAAGATTCTGACTTGAGGCCAGTTGTAAGGATCACTGACCAGTGAAGAGGATATACACATAGGCACATGTTGTTAACACTAGGCAAACCAACATTTGCTATAATTGATTTATAAACAGTTTACCAGGAGAGCAGTTTCCATGATAACTAAATCAAACTAGATGTTATTTGTATAGTTACCAAGCTAATTCCATTTCTCTGCACTTCCTGGTCTCAGTGGGGATTAGTCACTGTGTTAGATATATTCCATTTGCTCCTCTAGACCACTGGCCACCCTGTGTGCACTTGGAGACTACCCTGCAAGGACTGAGTTAAGGTACTTTTCTGCTCTTAGGCTTCTGGATGGGTTCGATGAATGGGAGGTCCTGGCAGGAGATCAGAGGATGGGAGGAGAGAGGATGAGTGCTGGGGGCTGTGCACTGTTGACAGCCCCTGGTTCTCCACTTTGCTTTGTATCTTTTTATAACCCAGATGATGCCACTGAATATAGTCCCTTTATTACACTTCTCTTTAGTTACCTGATTTGAGTGTGCCACTTGTACTCTGCTAGGACCTTGGTTGACATGGTCTTCTTCATTTGTAGCTAAGAAATGGTACGTATGATAAAGAAAGCAATTGCCAAATTGATTATGATGGGGCTCAAAGAATAAAAATAGTAAAACATTAAAAACTATCAGTGTAATTCATAGTTCTCAATACCTTAAAAGCTCTCATATAAACATTCCTTATTTCTATGCTATAAAGTGCTGATAAATTTAAAAATCTAATGAATAGAAAGCCACAGAGAATTTTCTGGATTTCTCATTTAAGGAATTGAGTTGTAGCACTTCATTTCATCTAGGTTTCCTCAATCAAGCAATTATTAGAAGAATATCAAAATAGGAGTTCTTCATTTTGATTGACTTGGGATTCTGCCCTTGTGTTTATTTCAGGACCTTCTCTGAGTTAAGTTCCTTGGGGGTACAGGAACTAGTAGTAGTAGGACACAGTTGCTGCATTTAGGTACTTAAATTTGGGTCGGGGGGAGACTTGTAACCAAATAGTTCAAGTGCTGTGAGTACACAGAGGTCCATGCAAGGCCCGTGGGAATATAGCCAAGGAGGTGCCTCACAAGCATCAGGAGTTCAAGAGGTAATTTCCTGAAGGAGATACTTGAGTTGGTCATGAAGGAAACTCAGGAATAAGTATGTTTTAATACAAAGGTGAAGAGAGATCCAGAAAAGAAGCAATAGCAGTGGGAGCTGCCCACAGGTGGTTGTGCCTGAGATGATGAGCGTGCTCAGCAGGTGGTAGGTGGAAGGGCAGGAGGAACCAGAGTGTACAGTCTCCGGGCCGCATGTGAGACCCTCTCACTGCCACACGTGTCCTCAGACACCGGAGGAGCTCCCCTTGGAGAAAGATGTAAATGTCATGTGGGTAGATGGAAGCACAAATGAAAACCGGATGTGGGGGTTATGTGCGCTCTTGATGAAAAGTTGTGGAAAGAATGAGGAAGAGAAGGTGAGCAAGGTGTGATTAGGGGATGTGAAGAGGCAGATAAACAAAGTGAGGAGTTAATATTTCAACGTTCATAGAAAGCACCAGAGCAGAAAGCTGGTCTCTTCTCACTGTACATCCAGGTTATAAACTTCTTGAGCACCAGCACTGTGTTTTTATGTACTTTAAAGGAAAATATTATTATCTAGAGTCAAATAAATATATTTAGACTAACATGAAGAAAGACTAAGTGTATTGCTTGGGAGAGAGGTGTCCTTGTGTACATAGGATTCTGCCTGCAGAGAAGATGGGTTGGCTCTGTGCTAACGTAATCCAAACTCTAACAGTGCTCAGGGCTGAAAATGACACTGAAGGTGGATTTGGCCAATTTCCTGACATGCCACAGGCAGATCTGGCCACTCATGTATCCAAAACATACAAGACTTACTTCATTCCCTGAAAAAAATCTTGGAGTTGGAGGTACAGTTTTGAATTAAAAATCCAGTTCCTTTTAATGGTGACATTTTCAGCTCCTTTAAGTCTTACCATTAAAAAAAATCTTGAATTATTTATTGCCTTCATTTTTTGATTGTGAGAAAGTTTGGCTAGAGGAGCAGAGATCCATTATCACCACATAATAGCGTTTTTCATATCTATTACTTTCTCAGAAGTTATGGGCAAATTTGTAAATTTGTTCTTATTGTATAAGTATTTTATAACCAAATTTTTCTCCTATTTATATTTTCCACTTACTTATCAGTCTCATTAACCCGTTGAGAATTCCTTGTTAAATTTTCATATAACTAGAGTAAATAAGATGATGTTTTAAAATATCAGCCTCACATTAATTTAATTTTTATGGCAACTAATAATTTTAATATTTTCTACTATTGACATATTATTACTCTTCAACAATCTGTGTATATCACAATAAATATAATTTTCTTGTATGTCATGTCAATCCAATTCAGTACAGCATTTATTTAGCACTTACTCACTTTATACCAGGACATTGTACTAGATACTGAGAAGGCAAAGGGAAAAATTTGTAGTTTCTGTCCTTGGTAGTTTACAAGGCTTCATATCACTATGTATACCATTAGGGTTTTCACTATGGGAAATACACCTTCCCTCCCCACCCCTCTCCTCTTCTTCTTTCCTTCCCAAAGCAGTATTTTTGTGTGCCATTATGCATTGCAATTCAAGTAAGCTTTAAAAAAAATTTTTATATTTTCAGTATTATTGGCTGTTCCATATTTAGCCTCCTATTAATGTCTAGGAAATTGCAACCTTAATAGAGAAGAGAGAATGGGACTCAGAAAGGAGGAAGTGTAGGAGATTCATTTTATAATTTATCAAGATGGGAGTACTGGTTCATAGTTTACGGCAATAAGCAGTTTAAAAAACAAAACCTGTGTGTCCTAAGAATCCCACTAAGCATGTGGGAGGCTGAAGTGAAGAAGCTTACTTGACAAATGGGCTTGATGCTGGATTTTTGCCAGATACATTTGAAGGGAAAGGAAGAGAAGGGACATCTCAGGAAATTGGACAGCACATCAAAAGGAAAGGTGGAATGAAAAATTTTGGAATATTTTGAGCAAGTAAGTGACTGTTTGCAGTTTGTGGTGTGATGAGGCCTGAGACTGGTGACCTATAGGTTATCCAGATTTTAAGGGGCCTGGAATGTTATGGATAAGAGTCAGTGGAAGAAAGTGGAAGGAATTTGAAATTCAAAGATTAATTCAGTTTTGATTCTTGTCCTGTTATTTTTCAGTTACCAACATAACTTAAGGCAAAATATTTATCCTTTCAGATTCTCATGTTCATCTTTAAAATAAAAATGACAAAGCCTTGTGGGCTTTGCAAAGATGAAAAGAGATATTCATGTGTTAATTAATTCTATCATCCACTTATTCAGTAACTGCTATATTGCAGCCTCATTCCAGGAGAAGGAGATAAAGCTGACAAACCAGAGTTGGACAATGTAAAGTCTCTAACATAAGGACAACCAACAGATGCTTCAAAATGTACATGACTAATAATTGTTATTATTGTTATTCTCCCACAGTCAGTTGAAGGCAAAGGAAAGATGTTACCACAACTATATTTTAGAAAGGTGATTCTGGGAACAAGGCTTCATTCCATTGCATCTCAAACCTGATTTCTTGAAAATCAAAATTGAGACACTAAAATTTGCTGGTGGTGTGATATCTAGTGGAGCTTCCATCATCTCCAGTTATTACAATGGAATCTTTGTCAGAGAAAATAGCCAAGAAAAGTAGAGTAAAATTTACTAAGGGTAAGAAATTAAATCACTTGAGGACTCAAACCCAAGTCAACTATGTGCATTCAGGCTGGAAAGATGAGAAAGGAGGAAGCTGTGGTTGGGTCTCCATCATGAAAGGCAGTCAGTGTGAAGGAAGAAAGCTGCAAAATTCAAAGTTGGAGTTCTGGCTCTACATCCTAATCCTTGTGTGATTGTGTGCCCTCTGCAAAGGGAATGATGACAACTTGTATTTCACAGGACTGTGGAGAGTGTCAAATGAGATAAAGACTTAGTAATCAGAACAGCACCTGATTACTTTCCCCAGCACCTGACATATGCTCTATAAAATCTGATTGATTCAACAAAGGATTATAAGGAGAAAAATAATTCTGACAGCCCTTTCCTACCTCTCCTTTCTCCTTACTGAATTGATTGACTTTTCAACTAAGATGGACTACAAAGACTGGTTGTTTTGGTATCAAACACATATACGATGGCTGTCATATGGAGCTTTCCTATTCCCTGAGCCCCAGTTGCAGAGCCTTTGAGAGCCCAGTGTTGTCTAAAGATAATTTCAGCAAATTCTCCCACTCTTCCTGCCTTGGGGCTTCCTACATCTGTGTCCTATTTCCATTCTGCCTCACATAAAATTGGATGCCAAGTATAGCTCCTTCGGACACTTGTACCAAGCCTTCTGTGAGGTCTGTGTATCCCAGGAAGAGGTCACACCATGTCTTACAGGACTTATACACCTGAGTGGCTTCACCTCCATGCTCAGTTTCTCTCTTTATTTCCTCTATTTCTGAAGCCGAGACAGTATTATCCCCCTAGAGCATTCATGACCTTACCTGGATACCTCAAGATCTCTCATTCTACCCCAAAACTTTATCACAGAAAACGTCCAAACAGATATAGTTCTCTAAGAGAAATTCTGGTTCTAGCTACTAAATTAAATAAAAATATTTTCATCTTGTGATAAAACATAATAAGTCAACGTTTAGAGTAGCTAGATATGAAATAAAGTTAAAATGTAGAAATCATTTGCCTTACAGTCTTCATCTGTAAAATGAATATATTCACACTTGTCTAAGTGAGAAGATTGTCCTTATACCATCTGCTGGTTAGGAAAGAAAGAGTGATATGGAATGGACCCTCAGATGGTAAATTGTGTAGATTGGCAGATAAAGCAGGTTGCTGGGCTAACCCTGAGTGGGTTCTACAGAATAGAGGAGGTAATTTCTGTGACAGACAGTATCACAACTCTGATTCACGAGAAGCTTCAGATCAATTCAGTACAGTGTATTTTGACATTTTTACAACCTATATCCTAGTGTATGTGTTTAAACAAGTACTAGTATCAAATGGTGCTCTATTTCCTTTGAAATGTCCCCCATTATTGAAGTCTGGAAGAAGCCTTGGAGAGAGGAGTTTTGGAGGCCCCAGGGTATATTTCTAAAGAAAACAATGAAGGAGACTGGAGTGTGCATTCCTTTAATTTCCAGGTTATACTTATAGGTAATCTGCTATAAAAATTAATAGGTTTCAGACGATAATTGAGAAAACAACTTTAGTTCTTTTTCTGAGAAAAAGTAAGAATTATTTGCCCTTCAGAGTTCATTTGTGCCAAAGAAGGACTAATCAACTTAAAAATATAAAACAACCTCAAAATGGTATACATTCAAAAAGAAGATAATTTTTGTGACCTATATTTCACCTTGCTCGATCTTCTAACTATGTTGTTAATATGAAGTTTTAACTGGATTTACTGTGCTAATTCTTACTGATGAAGTTGGTAAGATGTTACCTGATTGTTGGTCATTGTGCAATTTACCCAAATCAGTTAAGTTTGGTTTTGAGAGTTTCCTTTCTATTTTTAGCTGAAGGAGAAAAGGAAGAGAAATAACACTTGAGGCCCTGAAGGGGGTTTTCACTTTAAAGTGAAAAAGAAGTGGCCCCAGGATGGCTCAGGGAGGTCTATGAGGTCCTTAGAACTCATCCCTTGTGTTATTTAAGCACTTGGGATTCATCTAGCCACTAGTAACATAAAAAATACACCCTGCTAATTCCTTCTTTGTGAAGGAAATTTGAGGCTTGGGATATTAATGGATTTGCTTTATGCAGCTCTACTGGGATTAACATTTTGATTTCTTCTTTTAGCTGCTGCCAACATGGTATGAGGCTCAGTGTTTGCTAAAGTTGGTCATTGGAAAGCATATTTTTCTACTTTGTGTAATATATAAGGTTAATAAATGTCTTTCCACCCCCTGAAAGCTGACCAAAGCCTCATCAAGCCTCTTGTAGTGAAATAGAATTTGCATTGACTCCATTTGTAAGAAAAATATATTTAAAGTTTAATTTCATATACTTTTTTCTTCCAACAGAAGCTCCCTGGAGCTTAACTTCTTTGTGACAGAAAAGGTTCATGATTCAAAAGGCTCTCTTGTTCTTTGCCTGTTCCTGGATGCTGGAGTGGAAATTATTACCCCAATTTTATTTTTCCAACAGACACTTTCATGTCATTCCTTTTTATTATTGTTATTGTAGCCATGTCATTATGTTAACCAGATTGTGTATTGCAGAATAATCTATTTAGTGAAAGCTATTGAACATTTATACCACTAGTCAGACATGATAGCTTTTCTCTGACCCTTCTGTTTTTAAGGGCAATCGAAGTTCATTCCTTTATTCTTTTTGTACAGTCATTGTGTACTTATGATATGTAAGGTACTATGCTTGTTTTCTAAAGACACAATGATGGCAAAATTTGACTTCTAAGGGGCTTATGGTCTAATCAAGGATGTAACACATTTATACCTTGACAGACTGCAAGACCATATGTAGCCAAGTCATAAGAGTGATAAAACCTAGATATTATGGGTATTCAGAAATGGAAGAGATTATTTGTTCTTAGATCTAATTTTATTTTAAAATACACAATATATGTATACGCAGTATGAGAAACTTTAACATTATAAGTTAAAAGCCACCATTCTCCCTCCTTTACTATGTCCTCCAGGAGGTGACCACTGTTACCAGTCTGGTGTACTCTTACAGATGTTTTCCATGTGTGTGAGGGGACTGGCAGAGTGGACTATTTAAGAGTACAGATTCTGGCGTCAGCCTGACTGGGATTAAATCCCAGTTTTACCTTGACCTTGGACAAGTTACATATTCTTTCTGAGCCTTAGTTTCCTGAAAATGGGAGATATGATTAATATCTATCTCATATACCTGTCATATTCTATACAGTTTTATAACCTTATTTTTTACTTATTGTATTGTGAATACTTTCAGTGTTCATTCATACATGCAACAATCATTCTTTGTGACTACTGCATAGTTCCATGGTATGGCAGTCCTTGTTGAATTATTCCCTTATTGCTAGACATAATTTTTTTTATTCAGAAAAGATTAATTTTTATTAGGGTGATAATGGCATTCTCTGAAAGGAGATAAACTTTTGAGCTAGGCTGGAAGATGCTTAGGAATTTGAAGTACACTGTCATTCATAGGGCATTACAAGTTGCAGTAAATATTCATTGAATGTTTACTATGTGTAGAAGTAGAAACAAGATACAGTAGTGAACAGGAAAGAGCCCTTGTTCTAAAAGTGCCTCGCGCCCGGTGACATGCATGTTTGGGGAATGGCTAGCAGGGGAGGTTGGCTAGAAGGGAGGCATATGCTTAAGAATGTGCATTTTTGCTTGAGCTTTTTCAGAAGATAGGCCAAGAGTGGCAGGGTTCTGCAACTTCCCTATCCCTCGTTGAAAATTTGCCAAGTGACCTAGCAAAGACATTTGTGGAGGTAAGCTAGCCTCTACAGAATGCTGATATGAACCATCTAGCTTAGCCTCATATTGGCTACATTTTGGAGATAGACTAGAATAACAAAAGAGTCTTTCTTACCTTTGGGGACTTTGGGGAAATTTTTGACACATTAACGATCATCTAGTAAATACAATGCATATCGATGAGTCAAGAAAAGTGAAATATCATCTATACCTGGAAATTGAGGAGATCTGAGACTTCTTTATCTACTGACCAAAAATCAAATACTCTCTCAGGTGCTGAAAACACCTGTAGTAAGCTTAAACACGTTACTGGAATAAATACTCTAATTCTCTCAATAGAGCACCCCACCAACAATTTTTAAACTACCTTAATTTTATAAGGCAGGAGGATGTGGTATATATTGAAAATAAAGGTAGTTAGAGAGGGGAAGGCTGCACAGCCCAGAGTTTGGGATGAGGTTGGGTGGGCAAGCCTAAATGTCTCTGTCATTTGTTCACTGCAAGGATTCTTTTGTACCCCACTCCATTGTCATTAGCACAGACTTGAGTGTGATTAACATTCAAAGTGATGAATAAAAGACTAAATGCAAGGTCAAAGACTCTAAGTGGTTAGAGACAACACAGAGAGATGACAGAAGAGGCTAATTTGGGGGCACCAGTCCAATTCATTGCTATTTTGGATATTGTTTGGGGAGCAAGGATTTCACACTGTGGTCAGAGGATATTCCTCATTAGTGTGGTATCATAAGCATAAACCCCAGACAGAGTCAAAAACTAAATTCATGCCACAGAAGGTGTGTCACCTTCATTAGCAACAGAAATATTTAAAGGCAACAGTGATAGCTCCATATATGTCAGGGAAGAGGGTATTCTCAGGAAGAAGCAAGTAGGATGTCAGAGTAAATATATCAAGACAAAAACAGCCATTTTTAATCAATTTTCAGCTATATTAATTGTTAAACAAGATACGATGTTAGGTAGCTTATGTGCTGAAGATGGAAGAAATATGACTTCATTATAGTTAGCTGAATTGATTTCTTTTCATGCTAATGTACACATCAGTGAGGGAGGATGCTGCCAAGAATAATATAGAATATTCTAAAGGCTACAGTAAAAGCCTATAAAAAAATCTCGTTTTACCAAGTTCTTGAAAGAAGGAAACTGTGGCAGGCAGTAAATGAATCCTGTTATTAAAAAGCCACTGCCGCTTGTATAAAGCCTACGCATACACATACATCCACATTTATAGTCCAGCCCTTGCCATTTCCCCTTTACCCATAGCTGTCTCAAACTGCTTAGGAATGAGCCTGTGGTAGGCACTTGAAAGTCATGAAATAAAGTGACATTGCTACTGATTTATTTCTGAATGTGAAACTGACATTTATTCTTCATGTGTAACACAGTCCAGTAAATCCATCCCAAATTATTTCAGGTCAAATCGTATAAACTTGTAAATATTTAACCATTTTTGGCATGTGAAGCCATCAAGTTCTATGGTTTAACCTAATAGTTTAGAGATACCAATATCAACATAGAAGGTTAACTTTCTAAATTTAAAATCTCGATGTGTCTGTAAAAGTAAACTTGTGAAAGAGATTTTGGCATTAACAAATCTAAGTAAGCAGAAGTCCAATAAGGAACTTTGCTATATTATCAGGGTCCTAAGCATTGCTCTTGTTTTTTTTTCAGAGAATTAATGGTGAAAAAAATCAAACTGCAGTAAATTTGTAGTATAGTAGAATTAACACACACACGCACACATACACACACACACACGTACACACACGCACGCACACACACATATTAGGAAGATAAACTAAGCTTTGGGAAAATTACAGAAAATTAATATTAATTAAAAAGAGTTAATTAAAAATAAAAAAAAACCTGGAATTAAAAACAGTATAAAATTAAATGTGATAGCCATCTCTCTTACTTTAAAAATAATGTTTTTACTGAGGAAAATAAGTTTTAAATTCTTAAAGGTTAATAGAGATTTACACATTAAGGCTAATTGCAATAATTAATAAACTAAAAGATGATCTACGTTTTGCTAATAATAGACTAACTACTACAGAGGTATAGTTATCCATAGTTTTGTAAATTGTTAAATTATATAAAAGTGAATTAAGACTAAGTTAAAAAGTACCTTTCTTTCATGGGAATAAATGTATAGAAAAAGGATAATCAGTGATTCTAAATCAGGAAACACCATGACACAAACCTAAGCAAGCTAGTAAGGACTTAACTTTCAGTCTTCCAGTCTACAAATACTAACTCTCCTCTTCAATAGATAAAAAAGCTAGTAAGATGGGTGGGCAAATAAACAGTTCTAATGTTCGACTTTTTCTCAGCATTTACTCACCCACTCTAATTTCATTACAATGGTAAGAGAGCAAGTTTTATTTTGGGTAAGCTTAGGAACTATGGGTTTAAATGCAGGGTTCTTCATACTCATAATGAAATAGATCTGATTTCTAATATAATTTTTTGGGTAGCTTAAGAAATTATCTGTAAGCATGAAAGCTTTATTTCCTCATTTGCAATCATGAGAGAAAATCCATGTCATTATTCCCTCAGATCAGAGGACAGTTAATTAACATGAGCATGATCAAGCTTGAGCATAAGGATCTGCATTTAAATACAACTTTCTGATTTGCATTTCCTTGATAATTAGTGGTGTTGAGCATCTTTTTATATGTCTGTTGGCCATCTGTCCTCTTTGGAGAAATGTCTTTTCGTGTCCTCTGCTTATTTTTCTATCAGATTGTTTATTTATGTTTTTGTTATTGAGTTGTATTTCTTATATGTTTTGGATATCAACCCCTTTTGGGGTATATCATTTGCGAATATATTCTCCCATTCATTAGGTTGTCTTTTTGTTTTGTTAAAGGTTACCTTCATTGTGTAGAAGCTTTTTAGTTTGATGAAGTCCCATTTGCTTATTTTTGCTTTTGTTTCTATGAGATACCACCTTATATCAGTCAGAATGGCTGTTATTAAAAAGTCAACAAATGACATGTGTTGGCAAGAATGTAGAGAAAAGGGAACACTTATGCACTGTTGGTGAGACTGAAAACTGGTGTGTAGCCCCTATGGAAAACAGTATGGAGATTCCTCAAGAAACTAAAAATAGATATACTTTTAGAATTTTATATATAAAATAGATATATTACTGAGCGATTTCATTTCTGGGTATTTTTCCAAAGAAAATGGGAACAGTAATTCGAAAAGATGTATGGACCTGTATGTTCATGTTAAGATATGGAAGCGATCTAGGTGTTCATTGATAAATGGATGGTTAAAGAAGATGTTATATATATGCAATGGAATATTATACAGCAATAAAAAAGAATGAAATCTTTCCATTTGTGACAACATGGATGGATCTAGAGGGTATTATGCTAAGTGAAATAAGTCAGAGAGAAAAAGACAAATACTATATATAAAACAAACAAAAAACAGACTTGTAGAAACAGAGACCAAAGGGATGCTTACAAGAAGGGAGGGTGGAGGATGGATGAAAATAGGAAAGGGAATATAGTCAATAATATTGTGATAAATTTTCACCGTAACAGGTGATCATTAGAATTAATGGGGTGATCTCATTGTAAAGTATAAAAATGTTAAGTCACTATACTGTACACCTGAAACTAATATAACCAATATAATACTGAATACCAACTATACTTAAATTAAAGAAATAATTAAAAAAATATAACTTTCTGTGGGTAAACTTATAAAATGGTGAATAACATATTAAAAATATGGTTTTAAAGGAGGACTATATTTTTTAAAATTTATTTTATGCAAACAGTATAATTAATCAGGATGGGTTTACAAAACTCAGTTAAGCTTTTGCATTGTTAGTAATATTCAATTTGATATATATTAAGTTAATTAAATATAGGAAACAGAATCCTATCTTTTTATAATAATTAGAAGGGTGACAAATTTTTAAAGCCACTTGGCCAAAAATATCAAACTAAGATTTTAGCGGTAATCTGGTTCAATTTATATTTTACAGATAGTAACTCAGGTTGTTTGGAAAAAGTAGAAAACTCAGCCCAAAGGTTTTTATTCTTTACAAATAAGATGTTTTCACCTGATTTTTCCTTAGATTGGCTTAAAATTTTTAATAAACTGAGCAGTTGTTACCATTTTCTGCTAATACAATTTGATTCTAAGTCCTTGTAATCTATTACCCTGTAAAAGTCTTATTTTCTTTGAAGCTTTACTCCAAAATTACATTCTTTAACCAACTTCTTTAATGAAATTAATGTGCAATATAATATTTGTATTTCTTGGAGTATGAGAAATACATGACTGATGGATAACTGTTGTAGCAACAAACTTCCTAGAATAAAGTCAGTTTTCATACACCTCTGCATAAAAATGTAATGTTAAAATGTAGGGGACTATCTTTAAATGTGAAAACATGGTATTTTCTTATTTGAACAATATTTCTATCGCCTTTTGTGTCACAAATATATGGACATTCTTATGATATGCATGAAGAACATAATGTAGGTGCTACATGATCGGAGTAAGTGGGTAAGCATATGTCTTGTGCTTATGAACAGCAGTGGGAGAGACTTTCTGGTATCATCTTTCTTGAAGAAATTATTTTTGTAAGTTTCTTGAGGAAGCACTGGGGACAAGACTTCTGGTGGATGCGGAGGTCAGAGATAAAGGAAAAGGGAAAAGAATGCTCTTGTCTTGAATGTAGGCTGGTCTAAAGCATCACTACTTGAGACATTTATAAATTTAATCAAATGTAAAACACAGGCATATATAATGGGGGACAGAATACTACACAAATAGACAATGAATCAGGTGACACAATAGCCTTTTTCCTGCCACTTATTTCTTTAATCATTTTGCTTCCTTAGAAAAAAATCTACAATTGTTTAATTATCTTCCTGTTTCATTGTAAATACTTTGCAGCTGTTCATATTGTCAGTGTTTTTTTTTTTTTTAATAAAATAATCAGAATTTTGAGAGGACATTTTTTAAAAAGCAATCGATTGTTTAAAGCTACAGAAGGAAAAATATTAAAAGTATAAACCAAAAATTTCTAGAATCACTGAATTGACAGAACTATTTTGTTACTTGATTTTGGAATTACTTATTCTGAATAATATGTATCTGCTGCTCTGGCAACTGTTAAAATAAACAAAACTCCCTGAGGTAATAAAGATCATTTAGAATGTACTTTGTTGAAATGGAGGTTCTAAACATTTAAGACACTGTCTTCCCAGCCATTAATAGTGAGATGTTGTTTGGCCTTGCTAAAGTGTATGAAGGAAGTTGGAGGTCACATCTTGCTAAAAATTTAGCTCTGAGAGCACTTACCTTTAATAACATAATCTAAAATTATTACCTTCAACTATTATGGAAGGGTAAAGTATGCATAAACCTCTCTATGATATATTGTAGTAATAGGAAAATTATTATACATGTATTGTAACACAAGTATTTTTCATAAATGTTATGTGGCCATCTTAACAATTTTATATTTGCAGAGATTTGTTCCCCTTTCTATATTGATAAACTTTAAGTTGTCCAAGTCGAATCTACCTTTTTTCTGTTTGGAGAGTTCCTCCAAAACTGCATGCCAACTTTCACCTTTAGAAAATATAATTCATTAATAAGCTAAGCCCAGTTGTTTACAATTCAAATGGCAGCATTAATATTTATAAAGCACTTCAGTGATGACTGCTTATCTCAGTTTGTAATTGTGTGCTCTCTAGGCCTGATAAGATCTTTTATTTGGGAAATTGCTGTCAACTGTTGTCATCCTTTGGGGGAATTTTCATATGATTTTGGATGGTTAAACCAGGTAGAAATAGTGGAAACTGTAGTGCATATGCAGGTAAAGAAAATAATCTTTTTCCTTTAACTGATTTGATCTGCATTTTTCAAATTATACTGTCAACAGTAAAGTTCTTGAGGCAGAGGACAGAGGTCCCTGTGACTTGACTGTCCATGAGAGGTGTGGGGTATAGGGGAACGCTGTGCAGCCAGATGTGATAGCTCATTATGAGGAGTAATGAGTGTGCAGGAAGTGTCTCCAGAACCTAAATAAAGGCAAGGTCACACTTGATAAAGGAGCTATTTGCCTTTTTTTAAAACTTAAATCTATTGGGGTGACATTGGTAAATAAAATCATATAGGTTTCAAATGTACCGTTTGATAATATATGGTATGTATATTGCATTGTGTGTTCACCGCCCAAAGTTAAATTTCCTCCCGTCGCCATATATTTGACCTCCTTTACCCTTATCTACCTCCCCACCCCCTTCCCTCTGGTAACCACTAAGCTGTTGTCCTTGTCAGCCGTTGTCCTTGTCCAGGAGTCTGTTCATTTGTCATGTTCGTTTGTTGCTTTCAGCCTTTTAAGGCTTTTCTCACTTGAATGTGCCTTATTGACAAGTTCTAAGGCATCTTTTGCCCTAGGTGGGGTAATTCACAATCCCCACAAGCTTGAGTAATTCTTGGGCAGCAACTTCACACATATAAAGTAAAGCCGAGAATTCAGCAATTTGGCCACTTTCATCAAATGAGATAACTTCAGACAAAGATAAATGAAGTTAGATTTTTAGAGGTGGCTTAATTTTATTTTTAATTTGGGTCTTAGTCATCTATTGCTGCAAACAAATTATCTAAACATTTTGCAACTTAAAACGGCAAAAACTATTTCGGAGTTCCTGGCAGTCAGGATGGCTCAGGCTTCCAGGGCACAGTCTTCAGAGGACCTATTCCCAAGCTAACTCATGTGGCTATTGGCTGGCGAATACTGGATACTGGGTAGAGACCTGTTTCTTGCCACGTGAGTCTCTCCACCAGACTATTCACAGCTTGGCAACTGGCTTCCCTCATCATGAATAAGGAGAGAGGCAGAGGGGGTACCCAGAACAAAGCTACAAGGTGGTATCTCATTGCTTTTACTATCTTTGCTCACTGGAACTGTTGTCAGTTCCAGCCCACATTCAGGAGCAAGGGATTTCTCACATGTGTTTCAACAAGAAAGAGACAATTACTGGGGGCCATTTAGAGGCTGCCTGCCACCATGGGTTGTTCTTGGCCTCTTCCTAAGTTCTGGACTTTGTTGTAATAATGATAACTAAAGGTTGTGATGTGAGAAACAAGAAGTAGGCTCCTTTCTCCCTTTTCCAAAGTTAATCAGGAATTTCCTCAGTATACAGATTTCCACCAAGCACAATATAATACATTACAGAAAAAGGTTATAAAATGGAAACAGCGAGGTACATACAGAGCATCTGTCATCCTGTGGAAGGAAGGCTTTAGCTCACTGAGCCCTTGACAGTTAACTGGGGAGATGATAGACAGGTAAGCCATGGGGAGGCCTCAAAACTTTCTGGTGATAGCACAGACTCAAGAACTAGATTTTGGGGCTCAAACCTCAGCTGCCTACTTAGCTGTGCTTTTTCCTCGTGCCTGCTTTTTCATGTGTAGAAAGAGAATAAAATAGGATGTGTAAAGGGAGAATGGTAACAGTATGAGTTAACATGTGTGAAGTGCATAGATTAGGGCTTGACACGTAGCAAGCACATAGCACATTGGTGTAAACCATTACTGATATAAATTAATAGCAGATAAGTGCACTGTAAATGCTATTTCAAGAGATGTAATCATACAAGTGAGTTAGAGTTTTCTCTTTACCCAGAAATACACAGAATTAGGTAATTTTGTCACAAAATACACATTAACATTTTAAAAACACCCTAAGGCTAAAAACAAACATTCCAGTTGATTAAATGTTTATTTTGGGTAATGTCAATCGTGATGTTTCTATCAGCCAAGAATGCTGTACATCTTGATATCCTGATTTCCTGTTTAGATGTCCTCGTGTCTTTTTCATTCCATTTCACTCATTTATTCACTGTTCATTCCTTTCGTGAGCATGAGCATCATCTGGGCACTGGGCATTGGACATAACAGACATGATTATAGACATATGAACAGATACATGTGACACTAAATGAGAAGTGCTCTGGAAGGGGCACCGCAGAGAGACATGTACTTCCACTTGGGGGAGGTTGTAGATGTGGACAACTTCCCATAAGAGGAAACATGTGAACTGTGTGGGAATATGCCCGATGGAAGAAGAACAGGAAAGTGTTCTAATTGGTGGAGGAAACAGAGCCTGCAAAGTCTAGAGGCAGGAAGCAGCAAAGGAGATGGAAGATATTGGCTGTTTAGTTGGGCAGCAGCACAGATAGCAGGATGTGCGTTGGTAGAAATGAAGCTGCAAGCACAGGCTGGAGCTAGGCCTGCGACCTTGAATCAAAGGTAAGAACCATCACTTAATTGACATCTAGAGTGAAAACCACCATCCTCTGATCACTTGCAAGGCCCACAGGATCTGACCCCATCCAGGTCTCTGCTACGTACTGTGTGTTCAGGCTGTCTCGGGCAGTCAGACAGGATAGGAGGCTTCTACTCTAGGTCCTTGGCTTGAGCCACTGGGCTCCACCTAGCACTCTCTTCCACGAGGTGGCTTGGTCAGTTTGCTCACCTATCTTGCCTTTGGCTCAAAGTGCACCTTCTCAGTGAGATCTATCTTTAGTGCTCTTAATGAAGGCTACAGCTGGCCTTCCCCACTCTGGTAACTTTGGTAGCCCTTTTCCTGCTGACTTCTTGTTTACATAGCACTTACCTTCCAAAATACCTGGAATCAACATTTTTATTGTGTTTATTGTTCATTATACATCTGCCCAACAAACTGGGAGCTTCCAGAAGCAGGAAGAGATCTTCATTGGTCCCAGTGTGTAGTGCATATATACTCAATAAATATTTATTGACTGAATGGATAACCAAATGTCTTTGGATTGTTTTTAAGGAACTTCAACTCTGGATGAGAAATAAGAAGGAGGAAAAAAAAAGCTAGGAAGACAATTTATATATATGTTCCTGTTCTTTTATAGTGTCTCGTGTATGTATTTTCCTGTTAGTCCAATCAATAGTATGAAAGTTTTTTCCTGATTTGGATCTTTCACAAAGGAGGTTAGGAATGTCAATAATGATATAAAAAGCTACAAATATGTGTATAATCAAATTCAGATGAAAAGACTCTTTTAGTCGATTTCTTCTTCCCCTACCACACCTTCTCTCACTTTCCTTTCTTTTGCTTCTTTCACTGCCAGCTCCTAGAACAAGCCACCAGAAGCAAGGGCCCTGGACTTCCATGTACCAAGCTTCTGTCATTCAAATTCTGTTTTGGGATTAGCACTTCTTGATCTGGTATTCCAGTTTGAGTATCCCATCTCTTAATCCCAATGTGCAACCCACACTGGGCTGTCCCATGTACCAGGACCCTCCGCACTCTGTGACCAGAAGCACCTAGGGCCTTGACTCCCTTCACCCCTCTTCTGGTTTCCCGCTTCCTGATTATGACAGTGCTTCTCTTGCCCTTCCATATGTCAACTCCATCCTTCCTCTTGGGTGAAGCTTTCTTCAGAGGCCTTTAAAGATATCATTATGGATGACAAAATGACAAATTTGTCTCTGTATTATAGTAAATTTCTTTTGTGAAAACTTCTTCTGTGAAAATGGACTTTTTTTTTTTAATCTCTCTGAAATGTTCTGCTGCTTTTTCCTTTCAGAGCTGCCAGTTTTCCTTCCCTGCCTACCCCATTCGTAGGCAGTCACCACGGCAACTTCCTCCACCTTTTGCACTTCTCATTATTGCTCTTGCCTTTGGAAAATTCATCCCTTCTTGTCATTTTAAGGAATGAACCTCTGTTCAGAACTCCTCTCCATTTCTCTCCAGTCACTGAGCGAGGATACTGTCCACACTGTTATTATTTCCATCATATCTAAGTCCCATGATTTGATTCCATGAATGTGTCTAAAGGTAGACTTTCCACCTTCTTCTTAAATGTCTTATTTTTTTCCATGGCCATAATCCTTATCATTACCTGGGTTGTAAGCTTTGTAGTCACTTTTGTATAATTTCTCCTCACACCTCTTTATATTTATTTTACAAAATGCTTTTTTATTCCATCTGCCGCTTTTTTTTCCCAATTACCATTATTACCACACTGCCTCGAGTACTTATTTATACCCCAATTACCACAACATTTTTTGCTTCCCACCAATCCTGCTCATGTATAATCTCCAGATTAATCTTTCTGAAATGTTTTTATCACTGATCCAAATTGTCAGTGACTAGTTATTTTCCAACATATCAACTGCATATTGCCCTGCCTTTAATTTTCTCCCTTACTAACTTTCATTCCAACATCTTTTCATCCTGTCACATCCATTAAACTAATATCTTCATCCCACAAATTCATACTCATTCTCATCTTTAATTTTTCTTTATTCATCCAATAAATTTATTTTTTCATTGCTTTAATGTGTTCATTTTCTTTCTACATGGAATGCTGCACACTTTCTTCTCCCTATGTAGTAATGAAGATGCTTATGACAATTGCTCATGTTTTTGAGGGCTTTTTGTGTATAAGACACTGAGCCAAGTGTTTTAAATATATTACATTTATTCCTCATAATAAGACTATAAGTTAGAGACAATTACTATACCTATTTAACAGATGAGAAAATGAGAACTTGGAGAGGTAAGGAGTTCTGTGCTACCTTTACTGGACAAGTAATGTGGAGGAATGGACGTAGGCTTGGTAGCCTGGCTGACCTGGATTCAGTTCTGTCTCAGATTCCAGCTGGGAGAATTTGGGTGAGTGAGTGAGTCTTTCTGAGCGTGAGCGTCCTTACATATAAAATGAAGATTAAATGAGATAATTTGTATAAAGCTCTGCCATAGAGAATTTAACAAATATTTTTCTTTTCTTTTTTTTCAGTCTCATTTCTTCTATCCATAGCATTACCTGACATCTCAAACCCTCACTAACCCTGTTGCCCTCTATATTTCTATAGCAGTTTTAATTTGCCCACTTAATATATGACTTAATTATGGCCTGTCTTCATTCAAATATATTGGTGTTGCCTTCTCGGTTAGATTTTGAGAGCAGGCCATTTAATTCTCCATTTCTCATCATGTTTGACATAGCAATGAACACAGAATAAATGCTTAGTTTTTACTTCCTAATCAACGTATCTCCCTAGCTTGATCCAGTGATCTCTGATGCCATTACCACACCACCACGTATGCCCTGTCAGCCTGCCTTGTTAACACATTCTCTTCTCTTCCCACCCACAGCGTGTGCATTCCGGTACAATGGGCTCTCCTTCGTCTACCTCATCTACCTCTTGCTCATCCCTCTGTTCTCAGAGCCAACAAGAGCGACGATGCAAGGTAAGAGACGGTTACCATTCTGTGCTCCAGTCTGAATGCATTTGCTGAGCTACCTGGATTTGTTTCTATTGTATGGGGCAGATGTTATCTGGGCAGCATGCTGGTCCAGTGGGGACCAGATGTCAAACATGTAAATAGCTGCGTCAAGCAAAGTGAGGTGGAATGTGTCGCTCACATAGCTGATCTCCTCATACAAGTTCCATATTAGCTCTTTATTATTAGGCCTGCAATATGTCTGGAATGTTTTGGCTAGTTAAGACAAATTCAGTGTATTGTCAATTAAATAAGGCAGATGGCGTGACAAGATTGACACATGATTTGCCTATTGGGTTGCTGGGGAGAATGTGGTGGCAAGTGGAAAAGGGGCAGAGAGGTGTCTTCTTACATTTCTAAGCCATGTGGCAGGAAGACTAGGTAGGAAACTGGAGCCCAGTCATGACTAGTTCATACATAAGTTGAGATTTATTACATATCTCTCTATCAAGTACCGAGAGTAATTTGAGTTTCAGGGATAATGTCTCAAAATCTTACTGTAAAACTTCAATCCCTTTCACATTGCTCTATAGGAACAGAAGACATAGAAAAGAATAGTGACTAAATTTTCTGAGGCTCTGATTAGGAAGCATGATCTAGTTTGTAAATTTCTATATTTTAAGTTCTTCTACCAGTATGAAAATTAAACCACAATGAATCAGTTTAATAAACTGTTTTTTTTAAAACAACACCATTATAAGAAATAAGTGCTATGCCAAATGCCTTAGGTAAGTGTGATGGCTGTAAGTTTACATGAAAGAAAAAGGGCACTGTTTGACTCAGTCTATGATGTGAGGGAAAGGCCATTGGTCAGTGCTGCCAATTCATAGTGATGACCCTTCAAGAAAAGAAACGAGTACTTGTTGAACCCACAGCAGCAAATAATGACTCTATCTTTTTTCATTCTCCCCCTTAATATCACATTTATGGTAAATATTGTGATCATTCATCCTAATAGTTATGACTATACATGCTATGTTGATTTTCCTGCCTCAAGAAGAATCTAAATTATAGCTCTTCTAAGACACTTAAGTTCTTAATACATAAAGTTAAGAAGGGCTAGAGAAATGTGAGTTTACACAAATCCTCATTCAAACCAAAAATACATTGTTTATGCGACCCCACCCATCCTAACCTCTTTTCTAGAGTTCAATGTAAACAAAGACATGTAAACGAAATAACTTCTGGCCTTAGAACCAAGATTAAACATACAGGGAACTCTTAGTTCATGGCGTAGAGTTTGTGTTTCATACACATTTAGAATAAAGTGCTTTAAAAATGAGTACCTAGGTATATTTAATTAAATTACATATTGCTTTTTATCAAGTATTCCCTTACTGTTTTATATGGAAATCAGGTAAGTGGGATTTCCCTTTTCATAGTTATGTGACAATGCTGCTTTGCCTTCTTCCCAAACGAACCAGCCCTGCTCTCGGTCAGGCTGTCTCAGTCTCTATGGGGCGGGATGTGCAAGTGTTCAGAAGTGCACGACAATGGTCCCATATTTTTGCCCACATGCCTCAGAGACTGACACTGTCAGGATTCTCACAGGTGAAATATAAAACAATGCAATAAGCAGCTCTTCTCTGTGTGAAGAAACACCCTGAATTAAAATGTTACAAGGTCAGTGCACAAGCAAAGCACAACGAGCACAAAAATAGCTACTGATGCTTCTCCTAGTGAGAGAGGAGGAAAGAACTGCGCTTGAAAAGGAAAGCCACAGTTGTCTTTCCAGTTACTACCTGGAAGCAGCATTGTGATTATTTTCCTCTTTCCTACGTTTTAGTGCCAAGAAGCATGACTAGTATTTAAAACAGCCTCGTTTATTTGTTTGTTTATGGAAGTGCAGAGGGTCTCTAGGAAAGGATGTCCCACCTATTTTTTTTTATTTTCTGAACACATAGGATGCACAAGCTAGGTATTTCTAAGTCTGTGTTTTGAAATATCTCATTGGTGATGCATGATCAGGCCATTAAAGCCTCTGTGGAGCAGATGCACACTGTGACAGGCCGGGAGGGGTGGCTGCGGTACAGCTTCTCTGGGAAACACAGGCTCAAACACATTTGGACTTTCAAATTTGTGTTCACGCACATTTCTCACTAACCCGTAAAAAAGCACATTGGCAAACTGAAAGACCCGTAAGTAACCTCTGCACCACCTGCTCATAGAAAGTCTCTACCTGAAACAATGAGCAAATTCAAATCACGTCCCGAGCTCCTCGGGCCTCCGTGTGTGTCACCAACTCAATGTAATCATGCACACCACCCCTGAACTGGAAGTACGGGGCACACGTATGAGGGTTACTCTGTAGCTCTATGCCCTCCATTTGGTCTGTTGGATTTTTTTCTTGCATGGTTATTTTTCCTGAAAGTATATCCACAGAGGCGCCTAGTATGTGAATTTCAGTGTCATAACTTAGAGGGTGGATCTTTGGTGCAGTTCTTGGGATGGCTCAAATGTGAAATCTCAGTCTCTCTGCTGTGGTTGTTTAGGACAAGGATATCTACTTACTGTGATCTCAGTGGCATCAGCAGGACATGGAACATCTGAATGTGCCTGAGGCTTTCCCCACGCCTGTGATTAGATAAAAATTTGCTGTAAGGCTGGAAATGACTGGTAGAGGAGGAAGATCAGGAGCAGTTAGTTATATGCTGAAATGTTATCAAGTTTAAAAAAAGGAATTTAACAAAAACAATTACTTGGGGATTCAATACACTTACTTATGGGTGTCATCTAAATTGCAGAAGTTGAGAGTTGGAGGAGCTTTTAGAAATCAGGGAACACTCTAGATATTTTGAAAGAAAGAAATGTAATAGAGGGAGTCAGTCACTAGGGGTGATAGAAGAGCTAAGAAATCAAAAGGAATTGAGGTGATTGAGATACCAGCAAAGCAGGAAGCCTGGGGAAGACTGAGAGGCATTATGAGCAGAATTCAGAAAAGCCAGGGTCATCCAAGAGTTGCTAGAACCACAGGAGAAAGTTGGGGAATGGATCCGTGCACACAGGCATTGACTGGAATTCAACTATTAGTGATATAACTGTATGAGATGGTTTCATGTTAATTTCTAATAAATTGCCCATTACTTTCAAACATCAGGAGGCAGGTGGTGGAGGCTATCATCTTTCCCTTCAGTCTTCCCTGGACAAAATATCCCTAGTTATTCAGGATGTGATTTTTGACTGTTCTCATTAGACAGTCTTCATCTAGAAGTGCATTCCTCTGCCATAATTTCTTCTAGAATACTATGTGCCATGGGTGCTGAGATATAAATTGAGAATTTTCTTTCACAACTAAGGCACCCATTTTGCAGCCTTCAGAAAGCGTTGTCTGTGACAAGTCATGGTGGATTTCTGCCCAGGAATTGGTGGTGACTACAGGTAGCTCACACACACACACACACACACACACACACACACACACACACAAGGAAGGCTATACCCAGTGATTATGCAACATAGGTGTAAAGACCTCCAGTCCGGAAATTGGCAGGGTTATGCCAGCTCTAGAGTACCCCATGAGCTGAGAGTGTTACAATTTAATCTCTCCCTCCAGAGTCCTGCTGCTTTCACTCTCTGACAGGTGTTTTGCCCAATAAACCTCCTGTAGTAGGAATCCACCTGAATTTACCTCAGGGTCTGTTTCTGGGGAACGAGACTGGTCAGATGTGGGAACACATCTTGGTGGAAGGCTAGGGATCATAAGGCAAATGAGTTGAGTGAGCATGGGTGAGACTGTGATCCAGAAATAGCCTAAACATGCCCGTGGGAGGATGTGAAGACACTAACAAGGGCTGCAGCCAAGACCAGTGTGGCTGCGAGTCCTCGCTGAAACTAATTTGACCCGAATGTCACTTCTTTTAGCCAAGTTTTCCTCCTTTACAGATGGGGACCCATATTCCTCAGGGTTACTAGACTTTGTGGGGATCACTGGTTATGACTCCCTTTGATCATCTTGGTCCAGTGCTGACCACCTTACCCTTTTCCATTGTCTTTCGTGGACAGAGTGAATTTAAGTTGGCACCAGAAGAGTCGATTCATATTCTCTCTCTCTCTCATGAACACACACACACACACACTCACACACACACTCACACACTCATGGCATGGAGAACAGGCACACCTTCAATCTCTCACTAGTCAGTATGCAATTACTTCCCTCAGCAAGGCCCTCATCTTTGTGTTTTTCAAGCAAGAGTCATATTTTAGTATAGCATGTCCCCTGAGTGAAAACAGGTACTAATGTAGGTCTTTCATAAAAGTGAAGTGGCTTAAAGCAAACTTTTGAAAAGCAGGGTTACTGTAACACTGTAGGAAGAGACAGGAATCTTTTTTGCTGTTCACATAAGAGCACTTTCCATTTGGATTGAGACTACATTCTATTAAATTTATCAGCTAATCTATAATTAACTTTAGGTGGCCCTAATATTCCAAATTGATGAAATACTAAGTTCTTTAGCCATATACATAGGAGAGTTCCTATACCTGATGATGATTTTGAGTATGGTACATTGGTCAATATGGTGAAAGAGCTTGTATTTTATTTGAATAGAGTATACGTAATAAAACATATAAGATATGAAAGAATTCAACCGTAAGTGCTCAATATATATTGGCTAATTATAATATTATCATTATTTTGAAGTACATTATTACTTTGAACATCAGAGTAAACAAGATTTAGAAATCTCATGTGTATATCCATAGATAGTCTTTGCCTTGGGACTTTTCCTGGTGCTCTTTAAATATCAGCTAATTACTTGTGATTTCCAAGGTTTCTTGTTAAATAATATTTAGGTTAATAATGTATTAATAGAGAGCCAATAGCACTGCCTACAAAGTACAGATTATTATTTACATGTATCAATTCATTTAATTCTCACAACACTTTGAGGGAGCTGCTATTGTTATTGAAAACTATTATGAAAAATCCTCATATTACAAATGAAAATTGAGTTCCAGGTGGGTGAAGAATAAGCCTTAGGATACACAAGTGTTGTGTGGGTGGCCGCACTCTTAGTTGCTATTGTGTCCTGATTCATGCCCTGGGCAGAACAAAGTCCCTCTGGGGACAAGTAAGGGAAAAGGGAAACCTAGTCGCTTAATAAATACTTGTTGGCTGACAGATCACCAGGGCCTGGATACGAAGGTCTAGAGAGACAATGTGAGTGAATTTAAAGGAGATATTTTAATATATATATTGGTGCAGATTGATGATATACGTGTATATTCTACAGAAAATACGTCATGTTAAGTGCAACTGGTTCTTTCTTTCAACAAATATTAATTGAAAGACTACCTTTCAGAAAACAATATGTTGGATTTGTGGAGGATAAAAAGGAGGCAAAAACATGGTTCTTCACTGCAGTAGCTGCCCAGATGCATTGTTTCTTATGTATCTCATTGAATAGCAGCTCTTTCAGGGAAGCCATATACTTCTTCCAGCAATACTGTCATTTCTCTGAACTAATCTCAAGTTACCCCTTTGCAGTTGCCCTAAGAATTTGCCTTGAATAGGCCCAGTGGTGGCAAACCACTGTCCTTTTAAGGTGGGTGTGATTTGTATAGCATTTGGAGTCAAGCTTAATGGGGAAAAAACTGGCAATGCAATTAGTCATGTCAGTTTTATTTAGAAAAAGACAAAACCCAGAGTATTTTGTATAAAATGAAGTGCCTGAAGGTCACTCCTCATTAGAAATGAGAAGGTTTAAAGTTTATTCATATGAAAATCCTGCAGTTGATACACATGATGTAACAAGTACAGATGGAACATCTTTCCATGATGTGGCTATATAGATATTCATAACTTAGGATTTTGTTATGAAATGAGATGCTGGGACAAGAAGGCAGCATTCTGAAAAAAGTGTCAATGAACTAGATTTCTCCTGGAATCTCAACTATAATAGTCAGTGACTATTTAATCCAGACCAGAGATTCAGTTGTAATATCTGGAGAGGTGCTTAAACTGAGGATTTTAGTCAACTTTTATGTCACATGTCCTATGAGCCAAGTACTATTCTAAGCACTCTCTATACTAACTCATTTAATTAGAGGATAAAAGAATTATTTATTGAAAAGGCAGAACCTCCATTCTGGAAAAAAAAAAAAAACCATTTATTGTGGAGTTAAATGGCTTATAAATCCACTTTACAAACTAAGAATACTGCATAGTGAAGTACATTAGTGAGACTTAGTCACATGTTGTCCAGTCTAGATTCCTGTTTTCCTGTTGTCATTTCACCTCATCAAACCTTTTCATGTGCCCATGGAGTTCCTTCTCTACAAAGCTGTCATAGAATACCTTGTTTCATGTGCCCAATCATATAGTCTTAGCTTTTGATTCTGTCAATGCTCAGAGTCCAGAGTCTTTTTCCAATGGATTCAACAGAAACTATTACATCATTCAATATATTCTTGATAAATATAGTATGAATATTATCAGTGAAAAGCTCACAGTCAGAGATGGGAGAGACGCATGTGAAATTTGCTGTTCTCTGAAAATTGCTTCTGCCTGTTTGCTTGGTTCAGTCAGCAAGGTCTTTGTTACTATGTTCTCTCACAGGCTCGTGTAGATATTGAGGGCTGATTGAAAAAGAATTCTCCAAATTACAAGACTACAGCATTTCCTGGGCAACATTAGTCATTGATCTACAATAGGAACATCTTAGAAGCATCACCACCCAATCGGTTCACACGTGAAACATTTATGTTAGTACACACGCACGTGCACACACACACAGATGCTAGGAGATACAGAGGTTGTGTAATTACTTTTAAACAAAGTTGTCTTCTTGTCCAAGGACCCATCCTTATTCTGAGAGCCTTTGTTCGAAATGTTCTTTAAGACTGGACAAAACCGTATAATAAATGAGAACAAAATTTCCAGTGTCATAGAAAAGGGAAGGACTTTGAGCGCCTGTGCAGATCTTTTGTTCCATCTTCTCTGTTCAGTTACAATAGCTAGCTCCTCCAGGAATAGGTGAAACATAGACAATGGCCCAGATATTTGCTGAGGCCAGTCAGACTACCAAAGAGATAACAACAGAACTGCACACCGCCAACCCTCTCAGGCTCTGCTCTCAAAATACTTTTCAATATATGGTTTTGTAGAGATTTTCTCCCCACTGTTATGAAAGGAGTGGGTCTGAAATATCTTTTTGCTTTTGTTTTTCCTAATAAATTTTGGATTGTTATTTTGAGCAAAGTAGCAGTTCCCATGATATGTTTGCTTACATTTACATTCAAAAGTTACTAAAAATGGTTTTTTTTTTCTGGTTATTTGGGATCTTTTTCAACAATTTGGAGGGGAGATAAAATAAAAAAGGTGTAGTAAAGGAGAGGCTTACTTGTACTTTGGTGACAATTGTCAGCAAGTGATATTTTTAGCAGGCCAAGTTAACTTTTGCAAATTATTGGCAATGTTATTCTAAGATGATAAGAAAAAAAAGAGGTATTTTTTTTCTCTTCAGCTCTAAACAGGGTCCTAGTTTAAGAGGAAATCATACTAACCATTAGTAATATGAGAGAGAGAGAGAGAGAGAGAGAGAGAGAGAGAGAGAGAGAGAGAGTAAAATAATCACCAAAAAAGACTTACCCTGAGGTTCTGACCTAGAATACACTAAAGGCACCCCGAGAAAAGAAAAATGATGTTCCATTTGCCTACATGAAGAGGCAAAGAGGTCTGTAACTTGTAAAGACATGTTTAGACGTCAGAGAGGAAATAGTAGCAGATATTTAAACTTCTTACATCTGGTTTTTGTTAAAATACTGTTAGTTTTTATACCATTTGGCTTATAATTACTGCATTTTATTATGTCATAATACAGCAAAAAGTAGGAAAATATTTAATTGAGTAAATTATTAGGTGTTTTATATTATTAATATCATCTCACCACTAAAAGGAATGCTAACAAAAATAATTAGATACTTGTTTCTTACAATTTCGGATAAAATAATCATAGGTCTTCTGGTTATTTTAAATGCCTTTTCTTGGGATAGCACAGATATTATATTCCATTGTTTTAAATTTGGCTTTCTATTCAGTTAGAGAGTGTTTCAGGCAATACCTATAATTCTCAGTCCAGGAAACCTTGAGTCTAATTATTATATGACTAAAGAGAGGATTTCACAAGTCCTAAACTTTTCGGTTTTATTGGCTAGAATCAACCAAATCTACAATATGACCTCACCTGTGATTTAAATACTGCATTGTCATTACCGTGAGGTAGTTCACTTGAATTGATATCAGTTTATTGATCCACTCTTCAAATTACTATTCTTTTGTTTATTCATTTGACAAACACTGGTGCCTACCCTGTCAGGCCTTGCACTAGGCAATTGGACATACAAAGGTTAAGTAAGACAGGCTATCTGTCCTCAGGATATAAATCTAGTTCTGCCATTTATTAACTGTTCCATCTTGGGCAAATTCTTTAAATTCTCTGAGTTTTGATTTCCTCATATGTCAAGCTCTTGGCACTGGTCCTAGACAGTGGGAGTCACATTCACCGGCACCTAGTCGTGTGTTATGTGCTGAACAGATGGATAAAGAGCTCTCGAGGAGGAAATCATAGCTCTTCTCTTACTTTTTAAATTTGTTTTCCCTTTTAATTGATTTGTTTATGTATGTATTTTTTAAATTTTATTTTGTTAGTTTCAATTATAGAGTACATTGGTTAGACATTTATATAGTTTATAAAATGATCCCCCTAATCGCTCTTTCCCTCCTCTGGCTCTCCACCTAGCCATTACATTAATGCTAACTGCGTTCCCTATGCCATACTCCCCATCTCCATGACCATCTATCAACTACTAATGTGTACTTCTTTAACACTTCACCCCATTCTCCCAGCCCTTCAAACCCCCTCCCCTCTGGCTGTCCCTAGATTTCCCCTAAATTTTGAGTCTGTTTTTGATTAATTTTTTTTTGTTGTTCCTTAGATTTTGCATATTAGTGAAACCATATGAGATTTATCTTTCTCTGTCTGATTTATTTCACTCAGCATAATAACCTCTAGGTCCATCCATGTTGTTGCAAATGGTAGAATTTTGAGTCAATTTATTTCAGCATTGAAACTGGCTTCTTTCAAAGGCTGGACAAGACTAATTTTTTGACTGATTCATTTGTTAGAGAGTTTGGGCTTTACTTCATTTTCTTTTAAACAAACTCATGTATATTTGCAGATTCATACAAAATAACCCTTTTAGATGAAAACATAATTTAACTTTTAAGCAGTGCTAATTTTTAATTTTAAGAAGAATAAGAAAGTAACACGTACAGTGCTTGTTATATGCCAGACAACTCTCCCAAGCTTTCTATATAGTAACTCATGTAATCCTTCCAACACCACTATGAGATAGGTACTAATATTATTTATATTTCATAGATAGGAAACTGAGAAACACACAGAGGTTAATGAATAATTCCCAAAACAAACAATTTTTAAAATTGATTCAGTGAGTGAAAGCTTCTAACATAAATAATTCAGTTATCTACATAAGCATTTCTCTCATTTGTGTTTTATTGCAGAATTATTATAGAGTGAAAATAAGTGTAGAGATGCATGTTTTTCATTTGCCTTATTGCAAAATAAGTGGACAATTATTGTACTTTAAACCACTTTTTAGTATATTTCTTCAGCCTTAAATAGAAACATATACACTAAGGATATTGATATGAAATATGCCTTCATTTTTTGTTGTTGTTGTTGAGGGAATAAGCATAATTGAGCACCAGAAGTAGGTACTAGAGCCACAAGTAACCGTGACACTGGTCTTTCTAATCTTACAGCACACCACTTAGTCCCCCCTCCCTCCCTCCTAATTTCCTCTCTCCTCCTTTCTATCTTCACTCACTCCATTTTTTAAAATTAATTTTGCCTAAAAATAATTTATGCATTTTAACTTGTCAATATTGTGTACTATTGAGGAATATTTGGAGAAAGACACTAAAAGCCTCTTCAGGCAGCCTGGAGCCAGGGTCATCAAGCTGTGAGAAATGGCACATGATGATGGTGATCTGGCCTCTGCAGGTGGCCCAAGATGGGCTGGCCTAGAGTCCCTGTCTAGAGCCCCATACCTGGCAGGAGGAAGGCCTGAAGTTTGTGGGCATGTATGTGTTGAGGACTGAATGTGTATATTCTGAAGTGGTTTCAAGTCATCAAGGTAGCGTCTTTCTTCTTCTCTTGCAAACTGGCTGGCCATGACCCATATTATAGGATCCCTTTGCAGTTGGGTGCAAAGGAATATCACCCTCAAATATCAACCTCTTCACCATATCATGTTCTTTTGGATTTAATGGCATCTGAAAAATGAAAATTACTCTTTTACAATGCAAGGACACCTGGCAAGGAAGTACTCTAGCAGTCACCATCTATCTCTGAGAACTGTCCTAAGGTGAAAAAATCTGATCCAAGTTTTGCCTCCTCCTGGTGACAAGTATGGCCCCCATTTTGATAAATGGTCATTTGGGAGTGGGGCAAGGTCTTGCCCCCTTACTTTGTTCTGGGACAACTGTGACATTCCATCTCAGCACCAAAGCTTCCTGTGGGGTGTTCTGAGGCTTCTGCTGTAACTTCATTGCACCCCTACTTCTCCCAATATCCAGGCCTGCTTCCTTTCCTCCCACCACTATTCCCGAATGCAATCCCCAGATGGCTTGAGCTGGTCATCTAATAGCCTCTGACACGATTTTGTCTGCCTTCTGAGAGCAAGGATTGCAATTATAAGAGACACCACAGAGTAGGGTGGGACCCTAGAATAGGGCTGGTGTGGTGACATGTGCTGGAAAATGGGACAGCTCAGAGTGCTCCTATGGGGCATGTTCTGTATGGGGACCTGACCAAGAGGGCATGTGAAAGCAGAATTACAGTCCCTGTTTTGCTGACTGAAATACTAATACTCCAGTACGGAATTGCATGCTTCTAGAGGAAGGAGTCTCCTAGGAGGCCTAGCAATGGCCCTGCAGAAAAAAAAATAGGAGAGAGAGCATGCCAAGGACACATTTCAGAGCAATACACAATTTTCCCAAAGATGAGCCCTATTACTCAAAATAATCCTGTAAATGTCCCCTTCTAACTTCCCCAGTGTTCTTGGGAGATTCCATGAGTTTATTACCCTGCAGAACATTGTGCAGTGGTCCATCCAAAAGATTCCTGCCTCAGCCTCCTGGGAGTGGCCTTGCCATGCAGAACTAAATGGTTGAAATTATCTCTCACTGCTTTACCAGATATTGAGAGTTAGAGAGCAGCCAAGTTGTTAAGAGCATGAGAGACAGAGCGAGCAGAGGAAGTGGCTAATGGTAAGGCAAGGTCTTTGACAAGCTGAATAATGGGCAGTAAAGCTGCAGGATGAGGGTCTGCTGGATCATGTATGCCTTACCACTCTGCGCTCTTTCTTTGTTCTACTTTGAGTGGACTGTGCAGTAGGTGGGGATTAATCACCTATTTACTGCCAGGCTCATTCAACAGCCAGGTTATTAGAAAGGCATGATCATTGACTCTGACCGTGTTGCTGACTTTTTTTTTAAATAAAAAAATGAATGTTTAGCAAATACTTGTCCATCTAAGTGAGCTGAAAATTGTGACAAGGTGCTGACTAGGCTGCATCTGTCTTTGAATAGCAATAACTGGTTCTATCATTCAACCATATGTTGCTCATCAAATATTCAGCAGCTAGAGCTTTTACAAAGGCAGCAGGGAATAAGGAGACTCAGCTTCTGAGAGCTGTGCTTGGCTTGGCCTTAGTGTTTGGAAATGGGGTACCAGCTAGTTGGAAGGAGGGAGGGGATCGGGGAATGGTTACCTGGGAAATTTAAAAATATTTGTGGTCCAGAATTTTGCTGATTTTTTAATGTCATATGTAGTGCCTTACCAGTATCTGAATGAACAAATCCCCTGCATTTATTCATGAGGTAACCTGTCATAGGAAGATAGAATTACACTGAGTGACGGGACTGGATGAAGTGCAGATTGATTGACTGATTGATTCATTCATTCATCTGACAAATACTTATGAGGCATTTACTCTTTGTAAAAAATATGTTAAGGACTGGTAATACGACAGTAAACAAAACCAAATATAGCCCTATAATCCAGAAATTTACTATGTAGTTGGTGATACTAAAGCATAACTTTAATTTTTTAGAATACATTCTGAAGTCTAAATACAGTTGACCCTCATTATTCCCAAATTCTGTATTTGTGAATTTGCCTGCCTGCTTAAATTTATTTGTAGTCCCAAAATAATGTTTGCAGCACTTTCATGACCATTCACAGACATTAGCAAAGAGGAGAAGTTGAGTTGTCCAGCACACGTTCCCAGTTGGTAAAGAAGAAGGGATGCCCTGCCTTCGTGTTCAGCCCTTCAACTCTAAACAAGTGTCCTTTTTGCAGTCTGCTTAGTGCCACATTTCCCACATTTTTTTTCTTTTCATTGGTGATCGTGCTGTTTAAAATGGTCCCCCAGCATAATGCTGAGGTGCTGCCTAGTGTTTCTAAGCACAAGAAGGCTGTGATGTGCCCTATGGAGAAAATATATTTTTCAGAGTAATTTTGTTCAGGCATGAGTCATAATGCCGTTGGCTGTGAGTTCAATGTCAGTGAATCAACAATATATATTGAACAAGGTGTCTTTAAACAGACACACACCTCAAACAAGGTTATATATTGATCGATTGATGAGAATACTGTAACCAGAGGTTCTCAGGACCCTAACTGTATTTCCTCTAGGAGCAAATGGTTCAGTATTCTCTAATTCAGTGTTCACGGCAGTATTATAGAACATAACTATCTCGAATAACAAGAATAAACGTTATATATTTTGCACTAGAATATGAGTGTTAGAGTTATAGTGGCACAGACCTTGAAGGAGGAGAGTGTAACTATCATATTGTTTGAAAGAGATTTGACATTCAGTATTACATTAGTTTCAGATGTAAAGTATAGGGTTAGACACTTATATGACTTATGAAGTGATTCCCCCCAATAAGTCTACTGCCTATCTGACACCATACATAGTTATTACAATATTATTGACTATATTCTCTATGCTGTACTTCACATCCCTGTGACTATTTTGTAACTACCAATTTGTACTTAATCTCTTCACTTTTTTCACCCAGTCCCCTAACCCCACTCTCATCTGGCAACCATCAGTTTGTTCTCTATATCTATGAGTTTGTTTCTGTTTTGTTTGTTTGCTTATTTTGTTTTTCAGATTCCACATATAAGTAAAATCATATGGCATTTGTCTTTCTCTATCTGACTTACTCCACTCAGCACAATATCCTCTAGGTCTATTCATGTTGTGGTACATGGTGAAATTTCATTCCTTTTATGGCTGAGTGATTTCTTAAATATTGCAGTTATAATTTTCTTTAAGGTGAGTTTTGTTATGACAGCTTAAAAAATAGTGTGGCAGAGGAGAGCCTCTCTAAAGTTGTTATAACTTCCTCTTTGGTGACATGTTCTTTGTATATGATTTGCAATTAATGGTGTCTTTTCTGATTTTTTTTTTTAAGGCTCGGGATTTTAAACTTGTGGCAGAGGTCTAGTTCTAGGAGTGCCACACTGTGTTAGATGTGTTGACGGGGGTGGTGAAAGAAGCTTGTATTTTTCATTTTCAGTGTTGAAATTATTCATTAAATTAATGAGAATATTTGTTTTCACATTTCACAAAGACTTTCTACTTCTATTATTTCTTATAATACAATAATATTCTAACAGGTGTTATTCTCTTCCCACATTACACATAAAGAATAGGTTCAGGTTAATTTACCAGATGTTTGTCAGATTATCTATCTATCTATCTATCTATCTATCTATCTATCTATCTAAATTTTTATACCCCAATTATGAATCTAATGTATTCTAATATGAAATGTGTGAAAAGAAATCTTAGCAGGGATATTAAATAATGTCAGTACTAACATATTGATGAAACAGTTTTCATTTGCAATAGTATTATTTAAAAAATATCAGTAAGCTCTCTGTTTATTTCAGGAAGTATATATGGTTAGGAAGAAAATTGATATTCCCACGAATTTCATAAATTTTTCTTATTCTCAGTCCTTGTTTAACCTATAGATTTATTCTTCTGCCTCAACCTCTCTCTCTTCTACACGGAGACAAAATTTACAAAAATAACATATAAATTATATATAGCCTATACATATGTATATGTAAAATTACGATTACTAGATAAAATGCAGTATGGCTAGTTAAATTTGAATTTTAGATAAACAAAAAATACTTTTTTAGTATAATTTTGTTCCAAATTACATGGATCATATTTATACCAAAAAATTAAATTATTCATTTTTAATTTGAAATTCAAATTTAACTGGTTGTCCTGCATTTTTATTTGCTAAATCTGGCAACCATAATAATAATTATACATATATGGTGTGTGTGTGTGTGTGTGTGTGTGTGTGTGTGTGTGTGTGTGTCAAGGGAGGAGATGGAGATATTCCCTACTTTTTCAAATCACCATTTGTTTTGCTCAGTTTGGGCTTCATAAGATAAGGATTTCTAAACTCTGATTTTCAGTGTAATACAAAATGTTCATCTACTCTACCGACTGCTCATTTATCAGATATAGTATGTTAACAACAAAACATATTGGAAATTTGATGAGACTGAGATTATAGCTAGTTGATTAAACTTGTGTCTAGAATGTACCTTCTTTATATGTCAACAATTTTTTGATAAATTTTTTTGAGGTTAGAGTCAGCTTACGGATAAAACTATCCGTAAGTTATCAGCAGAAGAATGCTCTAAAGAAGTATATTTTGTATCTTATTTAACTACAAATGTGATTCAACATAAAAGGTTGATTAGGGTCCCTGGGTTATTTTGTTAGTTTGAGATACCTACTGACATTTTACAATGTACTTAAACTGCTGTGGGTTTTATTTCTGGCATTTCTTTTCCTGCCTCCCACAGGTATATGACAACATCTGAGTAAACCCTTCGTCAAACACACCCATCCTGCTGATGGTGACAATTGACTTTCTGACAGATAGCATCCTCTCAGGCTTGCAGAAGGTCCGCATCTGCTGGGCCAGGTCATTCCTGCCCCTCCCTCCAGAATCCATCTCAGGCAGCTTTTCCTTCCAGGGCACCGTCGTTCTGCGGAATACACTGAGTAGTCATTGGTGGTGTTTATTCACTTTCTGGTGGGTCTGGGAATGCTTTCATTGGTGAAGCAGTACAACTTCCTCTTCCCACACTGGCTCTCTGATACTTGGTCACACAAGGGTCAGCAGGGGCTCTGTGTACAAAGTGCACATGGTCAGTCTCCTGGCCAAGAGGCCTGAGAGTGTGGGATGCCGAGTCTGTGTGATTGAACAGTGAACACTGTGAATCCTCCTGATACTGGAGGGGACAACAGCTGGGGCTGACACCCAGGGTTCATCTTCTGGGAAGTTGTTTCTGTAGTGCACGTTTCTTAGCAACTCACTTTGGCAGGGACAGATTTTCTCTGGTTGACCTGAATGAAAACACACAATGTAACTTGGGGAAATGGTTATAGCGTGCGCCAGATTGCCTTCTCCCAAAATACTATCAAAGGATAGCATCTTTTCTGGATAGAATATTGGCCTTTAATGAGTAGTGTGAAATAGATGTAATGGATAGAAGAGGCTAGCCAACTAGGAGCTCAGATAAATGGCCATGTAGACAAAGACAGCTGAAATATGGTTGTAATGGGTGAATGGATGCCTTCTTCTGCTCATTTCCAGGTATAATTTTTAATGTAGCTGGATTTTGCACTAAGTTGCAATAAAGATATTGAGGGAACAGACATTACTCTCAGAGAATTAGATGAAGTAACAAGTATATTAGTTCCTTACAGGAGTTTACACTCAATTTTACAAATTAGATAGCATTTACATTTTTTATAAGATGTATTAAATCAGCAACAATTTATAATGTTTTCTCACATTAAGAAGACTCATACAATTGACATAGCAGAAAAAAATGGTGAATAAATTAAAATAAACACAAAAATACCACAGATGTGGAGAGATACTATAGTTAAATAAACAGTTATGAACATCATGAGATCCTCCAGTTTCAACTATTTAGTTTAAAAACCCACTGACCTTTAGAAACAATGAGAATGGCTGTCTGGGACACAGGACAGATTCTGTAGTGCAGATTTTGCTTTGAAATCATGTCTTTCTCCATTCATGAACTCAGGACCAAGCTACCCAGCTTATCTAACCTGCATAGACCTTTCACAACTCCTCAGCTCGGTATTTAATTATTCTTTCTCTTCACTCTTGGATCCCTGTAATAAGTTTGAAAACTTGTGAGTCATGTCATACCATTTACTTAGCAGCTGGGGAGCAGCTTTTCTCAACTCCTAAGTGTGCATATTTTTGCATGCACATCACTGTTCGGGGTTTCCCTGGCTAGTTATTCCAGAGGGTTTGGGGCAGTTATTAGAGTGGTTTAGTTGAAGGCAAACTGTTCAATGATTACAGTTTTAGACTTTTTTTTCAGTTTTCCAACCTGCCACAGACTTTCAAAATACCAATAGCAGACTCTTCCTACTTGCTCTGACATCTTTACAAGGCATCCTAACATTCTGGGTTGTGTAACATGTTCCATCTAGAGTGAGGATTTTATTTCCACCAGGGGGAACCACTGTGTCCAAAAAGATTCATCAACTGTGGTATATTTCAAGGCCTTTCAGATAGTTCCCACTAACCCCATTAATTGACCTCATTTGTACTCCCCTCCCCCGAAAAATAAGATAATTTCTAATAACTCTTTGTTATGAGTATTATTTAAGAATGCAAGAACTGACTTAATGATGAAACCAAAATATAGCCCCCGACACTGAGGTTAATTATGGGGAGGGGACCATAGGGTAGGAGAAAAGTTTTAGAAAGGGAAGTGCACTACTCTAAGTATAAAGTTAGAAAGTAACCCTTATGTGTAGGTACATAAATAGTATTAGATTATGTATTTGTACAGGAATGAACATTACATAACATTCTAAGCCAAATATTTTTGTGCTGTCATTCAACAATAGAGCAAAACCTCTGTTTATGTGATTAATTAATTATACCACAGAGCTGTGATATCATTTTATCAATAATGAGGATGACAGTTATGTTCTTGTTATGTTCTCATCAATATACCTGTTACCACTAAAATCTTTATTGGAAATTTTCTAAATTAGGATGTAGGATACAAAGAAATATAAATAACCAATATCTCTGCACTCAAGGAGTTTACAATTCTAAGATTATACTTGGAAATAATGTTGAATGAATAAGTTAACATGTCAATAATAGGAATAATAGCACAAATCACTAAATCACTAAAGATTATTGTTGTATACTATTCTGTATAGTGAATGGCATCTACTGAAAATTCCAATTTTAATTTGACACAATTAGTATTTAGCTCCTCTTTTGGACAGTGTTTGGCCAATAACTCTATATGTCTTTTGAGTATTATTCTGCAAAATGAAAGCAGATCCATGCATCTGTGAAGAGATGTATGTGCTACTTCCTTGGCTACAGTTTATCTAAAGCCTGTTCCAACTTCTACAGCTCTTAGTTTAAAAGTGTGGCTCTGTTTGTTTGTCTGTAGTGGGCAGGGGGAATTGGGGAGGTTAACGTAGTTGTGCTTTTGATTCACAATAAAGTGTCAGGAAGAGAAATCATTGGGAGATCTTAACAAGTGTTTTTGCTAATTTTTAATCCTAAGGGTGATGATGAAAAGGGAAAGAAAGGTGTGTGTGTGTGTGTGTGTGTGTGTGTGTGTGTGTGTGTGTGTGTAAGTATATTTGTGGGTGGGAATGTGTACATGTCTATTTAAAATAGATCCAACTTAAGAAGTGGATTATTTAGGTCAAATAAATGAGAAGAAAGGGGAGAATGAAAAAGGAGAATTCAGAACATTTGCCTGAATATTTGAAAAGAGAGAAGTACTGCTCTATAACATAAAGCCAGAAGGTGGAGAATAACAAAAACCTTCCCCAAAACAGACTAGTTTTAGAAGAAATCTGTTAAAATGATGTCTCTACCATATTCTGGAACTTGGCACAGCTTTTTTTTCCCTTTCTTCCTATAGAATGTTCCATTTGTCTGAGAAAAGTAAAATCAGTGCTTGGGTGTTACCTTCTGCAGAGTGTGCTACTGTCACCTAATCATTGGTCGAATATAGTATTGCATGTGGGCTTTATGCATGCAGACCATGCTAATGAATTTTCTATTTATTATTCTAAGCTATATAAATATATTCGCTTTCTTCTCTTCCCTTCACTTCCTTTCCCTACCCTTCCCTCCTACTTTCTTTTCATTTTCAGCATGGAATCTTACAGAGTGAGTTTTAAAACTAATTTTGTAAATTAGACATGCTATAAACAATGTCCCTTGATCAGTTATTTCAAGGACACATTTAATACCTATATACCTACTTCCAGTCAAGGCTACAGTGGTTTTAAAGTCATGGTTATTACTCTTTTCTCTGTCTTGAATATTATCTTGAATAAATGGAAAAACTGAAAAAAATTGGAAAAAATAATCATAGCCCTTTATAATTTTAAAGTTTCATGTGTTATCTAATTTGTTCCTCACAACTATACTCATGGGTTACATGAAATTGATTTTATTTCTTTTCTTTGTGTGTGTGTGTGTGTTTTACAAATAAAGAGATTGAGATAAATTATGTAAAAAAGTTACAAAATTTATTTAAAGCCACAAAGCAAGTGGTAGAACCAATATAGGATCCCAAATTTTTGAATTTTAACTCAGTACTCTTTCCTAACTACCATGCTGCTTCGTAATTACTGTGTGATGCCCATATCCTGTAGGTGCATCCAGTCTTTATACAGGAAGTTTACATAGGACCACTCTAACCCAGATCTCCATGGCTGTTAAAAAAAAATGAAGGGTGAGGAGAAGAAATTGGATTAGACCTGAAACTTTTGGAATGGATGGAGATTCTTAAATAGATGCCTTGACTTACACTTGGCATGGGAATGACTACCTTTTAATTTCCTGTCATTGAGTAAGTTTGGGTTGAAAATTAGGGAAAGAAAATACAACTTAGAAATAATATTGCTCAGCTAAGTAGTTTGAAGGCTTGTGGCTTTTCCTTGCAAGTAATTTACATTATCCAAATATAATATGATGAATTCTATGTGAGTAGGTGGTATGACTTTTATGGCTATGTTATTTTACAGTGATTCTGGTGACTGGGGTCTGGAGAATAAAAGTTCTACAGACTCCAGTATTGCTGAAGTACTCCTAAGATGTGCTCAGCTTCTTTCACAGTATTTGAGCCTAAAAAATGTATGATGTTGTCTATCTTATTATAGTGCTCACCCAGTTTTATTTAAAATTCCAGGTGTATGTGACTGTCTGTGTGTGGTGAGAGTGGTAAAGAGTTATTCAGATTCTTATTCAGAGTCTTATTTGGACCAGCAGTGTTTTTATTTGAAGAAAGTAAACTTGGGAAGAAAACTAGATTGCAAAAATCATTTAAATGTTTACTGTGCCTATTTAGATGGTGAAGTCAGAAAATTTTGCACATTATATCGCATTCCAGCAGTCCAATTATTCAGTTATTCCTAAGGCCTCTGTTGGTTCCACACAGAATTTTAATCCTGGAAGAAATTTAAGAAAAAACAAAAACAAAAAGTGTTATCAGGCTTTACTTCTTTATCTTTCTTCAGGTAGGATATCACATCAAACAGACTGTAGAGTAAATGGCCTGCTGTTTCACCTTCGTTTATGAGTGATGAGGCCTTTTGGAAGGGAAGGCTGGCAATGCAGAGAGTCCTTCCCAAAAGAACAGAAAGGATGTTATCTTCTCTATGTGTGAAATTCCCTCTCATTACAATCCATAATAAATTCTTCTGAATCCTTACAGGACGTAAAGTCTGAACATCACAATTTAGGAGTCCTACTTTATCTCTGATTGTTTGGAATTTTTTGATAAGTGTGAATTATATCTCTCCCACTAGATTATGTTTTCCTTTTATTCTAACCTCTTTCATAGATAAGTTTTCATTTCTGCCTTCTATCCTCCCCTATTTATCATCTTTTTGGGATACATCCTTTCAAGTTGAAAACGGATTGCAAATATGTAACTCTTTTGTGATATGTGCTACAAAATGATTCTATGTTAGATTTTCCTGTTTTATAAGTTATATAGAAGCCCTTCAAGGATGTTTTTAAAATTTCCAACTGCAAACATGAAGTGCCTGGACTTAAAAGTTTATATCTATTATAGTATGATTACAATATCATTCTCAATGGTAGGACATAACAATGATTACTGGAGTAACCTAGTCGGTATAGAGATATACCATTATTAGAATAATTCAGCATCAAGGAGTAGTGATGTAATTCATTTTGTTATGATTTTAATGATATTTCACCCAATTCATCCCATAAGACAAACTTAATAGGCCATACTGGTTACACTGATGAAACTGTCCTTCAATAGTTCATTCAGTGCCTTGAAACTGTGAAGAGTCTTATATAAGATACTTATATTTTTTAAATCAGATACAAATACTTGATTGCTTTTTTATCTCACTTCATTTCAAATAGGATATAAAATGGCTTACAAAAATATAGCATAACATATACCATAATACATAGCATAAGAAAAAAGATAAATTCAGGGATAAAATTAATGCCCAAGTCCTGCAGACATTAGCAGAGGTGAGTTCATAGGAAACTCCAAGCATTTTAGCAGCCAGGTCAAAGAAGGTAGTAGCTATGTAAAGAATTCAGAGTCTCTAAGATGAAAACATTAGGTTTCTCAGGAGTGTATAAAAATTCTTAATGTTAAGGCTTGTAGTCAGTTCTGTTTATTCATCCTCAAGAAGGGAACACTGTGAGATGCTGTGAACCTCCGATTTACCAAGTTTTCAGTAAACAAAATACAACAGCTATTTACTTGTTTATCTTATGCATAAGATAAAATTTAGAATCTCCAAGAGAAAAAAGGACTGCATTTGCTTTAGGCTGAGGTTCTCGATGTTGCAGCCACATAAAAATCACCTGGCGCACTTGTATTTGGCTCCCGATGAGATCCAGCTGTGTGGATGAGGGCCTAGCCATGCTGGTTCTAACAGCTGCCAAATGTTCCAGAGCTCTGCCAGGACTGTGTCTCTGCTGTCAGGCTATCCTTCAGACAGGGACTTCTTGTTCACAGGCACAGGTAGGAAATGGTAAAGATTTTGAGTTTCTGCCCTCTGACAGATATCTGGAGTACAAATATTATTGCTGCTCATTAGAAGAGAATCCTATGGGTGTTTAGTCTGGGTGTCATATTTTTCAGAAGTTAGCTTATTATGGCTATGTGCCACGCCTATTTAGTACACCTTTCCACAGGTATTTTGTTTTGTGAGCTATTGAATTCCTCATCATTTTCTTACTTTCTAATCCTCTGTGGACATTTTTCTTTTGTAAAAGTGACTTCCTATTCATATTGTAGCTCTTTGATATTTTTTTCTACTTCCTGATAACTAGCCTTCAGCCTCCCCTCTCAGTGGTACCTGCTGAGTATGCTCTATATATTTACTTCTAGCAGGAGTCATAGAAACCATCAGCTTCATCCATCTACACACTCTGTAATCAATGATTGGTTCTCTCAAACAAATCAGCTTGTCCTGCACTTGAGAACAGGAGTTGCTTCTGCTTTTGCTCTGTGGGGGTAAAAGACTTGAGTTACCTCCTGACTCATTTCTGGTGTTGGTGAAAAAGGAATCTGCCTGGCGGACAGGAAGTTGCAATTTGGTGAACACAATTTCTAAATGATTATGAGTGCCAGATACTTGATACTAGAAGATTTTTTAAGCCCACGAAAGTCTATGTGTTTGTTTTAGCTCCACTAACGGTAGTGGTAAGAGGATCAAGGGGTCTAAGTAGAAATGACCCAATAAGATGGCACATTTAATTGAATAAATAAACTTGCTCTTTCCCACTCCTTTTTAAATAGAGAAAATAACATTGCTCTTGTTTGAGTCAGAAGAGAGCAAGTAAAACTTTTGACAAATATTTCAGCAGAGGAGCAATAAGGCCTTATTCAGAACTGAAAGACAAATGTAAGCTCAAGATTCCATTGGAAAGTGGCATGCACAGCACAGGGTGAGAGGAGGCCACTGGGACAGCTCAGTCAAAGTTATAAGACTTTTAAAAAGCTTCAAAATTTAAAAAAGTGAGTACTTTTTCCCTTCAGTTTCAACTCAGCACAACGTTAGGCTGTTTAAGTTGTTTTTCAAGTGTTGAGTTATAACCCAACCTAGTAAACTCTGCAGACAGTATTTTTGGTGGGATGTTGGGAAAAACATCACTTTGTTAATTTAGCACATTCTTAGCAGTCAGTGATTATGCTCCCCATTATGTTGAGCATCCCAAACCTGGTCAGTTGTGTGTCAATTTTAAATCAAATTTTGACTTTCTCTGAGAGCAATGCTTATACTCTTGGTATGGCTGGTTCACATGACAGAAAGTGTTTCATTTCTGACATGCATTATATATGTCTGACTCTTATTATATTATTTATGTTTTGAAACTTATTCAGTGAAATGCAGTTATTTTGACATTAGGTATCAGAGACAGTTTCTAGGAGTCGGACATGTGTCATGGTATGTGCTCTTCCAGCATCTTATAGGCAGTGCTGTCAAAAACCATGGCAAAATAGGCCCTTGTCTAAGTCAACATTCATGCTGAGTTTCACATAATCACACTATAAACACAAACGTGACGTACAAAATGCTTGCACAAACTCAGCACTGTGTTTGTGTCAGGTTGGCAGGGAAGAGCAGAGGAGTCGGCTCTAAAATTGCTAGTCGTCTTGTGTCTGGACTCAAGAATTAGGTGAACTTAGAATGGAATCCCGCCTCCTCCACTGACTAGCCTAGGGACTTTTGGTAAGTCACTTTCCACCTCTAATTTCCTCATTTATAAAATGAAGGCAAAAATAGTACTCACCTCAAGGTTGTAGAAACATTCAATGATGATGTGTTGGGCTCAGAGAGATATTCAGAGGATGTTGTTATTTTTTTCTGCCCTGTTCGTATCTGTCCAGTTGGAAGAAGAATGGTAGATGCTATGGGTCACTGCACTCTTGGAGGAGAGGGAGGCGAAGTTAACCCCTCTCATTCTTTCTCTTTCTTGGCTGTGAGTTGAGCACTATCATGGGCTGGAAGTGTCTCAGACATTATTCTCCTCACTCTCTTCTGAATCACCAGCATAATTAGTCTCAGGCCTATTCCGTACTTAGGATGAGTTCTTTAAAGTCAGGATCCAAAAGAGTTCTTAATACAGTTGACCCTTGAACAAAACAGGGATTTGAACTGGGTGGGCCCACTTAATATGTGTATTTTTTTTAGCAAATACACAGTTGGCCCTTTGTATCCCCAGATTTTGCATCTGTGAGTTCAACCAAATGCAGATTGAACACAGTATTTTTCTGTCTGTGGCTGGGAATCTGCAGATGCGGAGGGTCAACTTAAGTTATACCTGGATTTTTGACTGTGGGTGGAGGAGTACCAGCACCCCAAACCCCATGTTGTTCAAGGGTCAACGGTATGTCTTGCTTCAAATCATTCAGGCTAATTAGGAATAATATTCTTTCTCTAGATAACTCTGGTCTTATGTGCATGTACACATACACATGCAACTGTATAGAGATATTTCTGCTTCTGTATACAATAACGTTTTAAAATTACTGAAAGACCTGACAGATCATACTATTTTTTTTGAATGGACATAAACTTATCTTTATTTTTCAAAGTTATTCCAGTGGCACTTGTTGTTTTACCCTGGTGCTCTTAAGACCGGTGTAGCTGGAATTTCCACCCCTTGTCCAAATGCCAGCCAGCATGGCTAATGTATATCTGCTTGCTCTAAGGCAGTCCAAGAATAGCTCCCTATACTAAGAGAGCATGAGCTGACATTCAGCAAGTCTTTATTCCCAGGTGAGGTAAGGATATAATGGGCAGACACTATTACCTTCTGTCTGCAGACACGGAAATGAATGGTCAGTAGCAGTGTAAATGTCATTTATTCCTTTGCAGAAATCTCACTGGCCTAGTTAAGAGACCCCTGAGCTTCATTTGTTTCAAATGTAGTCCTCTGATTTTTAGACCGTACTGGAGACCTGAAAATCAATGTTGGGATAGAAAGCTTTCTGCTGCTGCATTCATTTGAGTTTTAAATTCCTGCCATTCATGAAAGCTTTTACTTCATAGGTGTGTTGTTAAAATTAAGTAAGATAATGTCAAGTATGTCTGGCACATGATAGGTCCTCAAAATGTTAGTACTTCTTATCATCATCATCATCATCATCATCATCATCATCATTAGAATCAGCTATAAATATCTGTATATGTGTTAGAGAGAGAGGGAGAGAGTTTTGTCTTATGTCTTAGATGTATGATGGTAAAAATAAAGGGTTAGGCTAATATTCAACTGACATGCATCTGTGCAGCCAAATGGATTAGAGAATGCTAAAATACACTCAACAGTGTAATAAATAGCCACTTCCCTGAGCATGCCACCCCTCCCCCAACGCCCCATTCCTCCCAAAGACCATGAGATCCCCTCATGAAACAGCAACTAGAGGGTTATATGTGGCTCATCTGAAGACCTCCAGAACCCTGCCCCAGTGACACATTGTTAGTTCTGAGTAGTTGGTGTCTGGATTAGGTTGATAATGAAATATCTTGAATATTATTCCTGTAAAAATTATAAAAAATATAAAAATAGTAAAATTTTAATATCACCTCTTGAGGATTATTAAAACATCAAAACAGTATAATTTCCAGAGTTGTAAAATTCAGCTATTTTTAAAGAAATTTCTGGGCCAATCAAAAAGAGTTCAGATAGTATTCACCAGTTGTTTTCTGATGTAAAATTTAATAATTAAGAGTTGAATATAATTTAAAAAGTCGTGGTGTATGAAATGTGTTTTTCTTGGAGACAAATTATAAGTTTACTCAAGATCCTGATGAGCTAATGTGAAAAAATTACAAAAGAGAGATTTCATCACAGTGAAGTGGTCTAGTGAGATTGCTTCTCAAATACTGCTAAAAATACAAATGCAATTTGCAGAGGGACTCCATATAAACCCAAGTTAATAAAAAATGTGATTATTTAGTGAACTACCTTTTTATTTAGATGCTTGTTTTTATAGACATACTTTACCATCTCAACCAATGAGAAATCTTGAGTATGCCCAGCCTTGGACTAGGTCTTACCAGGAATCTGCAGTGGGCAGCCACTGTCTCTGCCAGGACACCCTGGGTCCCCACATGGACCTTGAAGAAGCCAGGCTTTCTGGCTTTTCACTGAGCAAGAGCCAAATTGACATTGTGTTTGGTTTTCAGAAAACAGAAAAGTAGTAAAACTTAACAGAGATGTCAGATGAATAGATGCCAGAGCTTTCTAACTGATTATTGGCTTCTCCCAATAACCATTAGAAGGTTGTCTGACCTTGGGCAAGTCACTTATTGGAGACTTTGTTTTCTCATCACAAGAATGAGGGCATTGGACTGAAGGAGTGCTTAGGAATCCTTCCAGGTAATATATGAAATGTGATCCCAAAACTAAAGAAAGTTTTATAGAACACAGTAAAAAACAACATCATATTTTCTTGATTCCTAGATACTTTTTTCCTTATTTTGGAATTTTAAAAATTATGAAACATCTAATAACTGAGGAATAAATTGCCTTGTAGTTCTCATGCCCATTGAACCTATGTACTTCACCATGGGTAGTCAATATCTTTTCAGAAACTTCACAACTTAGTGGGATTTATTTAAATTAATGGCACTAAAAAGGAATTGTTTCTTGGCTGAAAGTTGAGTTGTAATCTGATATTTAAGATTCTTTAGAAATATAGTATTAGAAGCATTGAAATCAAAAAATGTGCATGCTAAACATTGCCTTCTCATGTTACTTAAAGGATATAAAAATCATAACATTTTTTAGAAGAGATAAAATATTTTCAAGCTAGTTAAGCTTATTTAGATCAATTCATAGAGCTGGCAGTCTCATGAGGGAGACAGATGATAAACAAGGAAAATGACAGTGATATAATTACAAATTGGGTTAAGTGCTATGCAGAAAATGAGAAGGTACTGTGACAGGACACAGATAATGGAAGGATCCACCTTCATTAGATGGTCAGATTAGGTCTATCTAAAGAAGGAAGAAAAGTCAGCTACATAAAGAATGGGGCAGAGGTGGGGAGACAGAAGGGATCTTCAAGCCAGAGAGCATTGTAAAGGTCTATTGGTCTGTTGAGGAACTGAGGGAGGGTGCAAAGTAGACAGAAGGAATGACAGATGGTGAGGGTTGAGATCTGGGAGATAAGCAGTACTGTGTAGATAGTAGCAAATTGCTTAAATTTTTTTCTAAGTACAATGGAGAACTGATAATGGGTTTTAAGCAGGAAAATGGTGTGGTCTCATTTGCTGTTTAAAAGATTGTAAGTATATGTGGTGATGGCTGTTAACTAAACTTATTCTGCTAATCATTTTGCCATATATACATATGCCAAATCATTATGTTATGTATCAAAAATGAATACAATGCTACATGTCAATTATAACTCAATAAAGAAAAAATAAACCCTATCTGAGGCCAGAGAAGAGAGATGAGTTAGGAGGCTGCCAAAATGAGGTAGGGGCAGGAGCCAGCATAATGGTAGCAGGAATAAAAAACACATGTTCAAAATATATTTTGGAGAGGAGGAAACATGGCAGAATGAGAGACTGCCTCAGATCATTTCCTTTGAAACAACAATAAACTGAACATCTAAAACTCAACAAAAAAACACCCAAAGTACACACCAACATGTCTGAGCGTGGGATCTGCTCATAAGAACTACCACTAGTCAGAACACCAGGTGTCAGGTGGTGGACTTGGAGAAATAAAGAAGCTACCTCTTGCAACTTCTGCAACTCCCTGTAGGAGAGGGGAAGGGGTGAAGGTGTGGCGACTTCCCTGATCAGCCTGCCTAGAGGTGCCCAAATGTCTAGCAGCCAGCAGCAGGGCCCAGTCATCAGGGCAGAAAGCAGAGAAGCGGGACAGGATCGCAGAGAAACAACAGTTGATTTTTACCAGCCCTGGCTGCAAAACTGAGGCAGAGCCGCAGCCCCCAACCCCCAACCCAGAGGGCCCCTCTTCCCATTCCCTCCGAGACTGATCACCGCGGAGCCCAAGGAGAATCTGAGCAAATGCTATCGAAACTGTTGCTAACACTGACAGGGACTGAAACCGAGAGTAGCATGTGTGATTAAATATCTACCAGAAAATAAAAAAGACATTTAGGCTTTGTATAAACAGGGATCCAAGAGGCTTAGACGCCACCTACTGGAAACCAAAAGAAAAGCGCCTTCTTTGCAGCAGGCTAAAGAGAGATCTTTATATAATAAATCTTCTTTCTGGAAAAACAACAGAATACACTTCCATTAACGCCTAGGCAGAGAATTAGTCCATTAAGCACCATGAACAACCAAGATGACAAGTCATCTCAGAAAGAAAGAGAAAAATCTCCAGAAAATAAGCTTACAGACATAGAAATATGCAACTTGAATGACAGAATTCAGGATGGTACTTCTGAAAAAACTCAATGAGATCCCAAACAGCTAATATCAGCAATTTCAGGAATTTAAAAAACAACTAGATGAGCAGAGCAAGGAGATTGAAACCGTCAAAAGGAACGAAATAGAACTTCTGGAAATGAAGAACACACTGCAAGAGTTGAAAAATGGAATAGCAAGCTTGGGAAAT
>CM053504.1:44023861-44062494 GCA_028627145.1 Eidolon dupreanum
AAAAACAACTAGATGAGCAGAGCAAGGAGATTGAAACCGTCAAAAGGAACGAAATAGAACTTCTGGAAATGAAGAACACACTGCAAGAGTTGAAAAATGGAATAGCAAGCTTGGGAAATAGAGTTGACCAAATGGAGGAAAGGATCAGTGATATCAAAGGCAGAAATCTAGAAATAAATCAGAAGGAAGAAGAGAGAAACCGAAGAATAAAAATAATGAAAGAGAAATTCAAGAACTAGCTGATACTATCAGGAGAGGAAACAAGAATAATGTGCATTACTAAAGGCGAGAAAAAGGAGCAGGGACTAGAAAGCATTTTCAGACAAATAATGGATGAGAATTTTCCAAATCTAAGGAATGAGCTGGAGCTTGGAATTCAAGAAGTCAACAGAACACCCAATTATCTCAACCCAAAAAGGCATTCACTGAGACACATTGTATTAAAGTTATCAAAAATCAATGACAAAGACAGAATTCTCAAGGCAGCCAGGAAAAATAAGACGGTAACTTATAAGGGAAACCCATTAGATTATCATTGGACTTCTCAGCACAAACCTTACAAGCCAGAAATGGATGGAATCAAATATTTAAACTAATAAATGAAAGGAGCTACCAGTCTAGTACCTTTAGATATGAAGGAGAAATTAAGACCTTTCCAGATGTACAAAAATTGAGGGAATTTTCCACTGTGAGGCCTGCACTACAGGAAATACTGAAAGGTGTTAGCTCATCTAAAACAAAATTTAAAAAAAAATACATAATTAGAAGTAAAGTGATTGTCAGGCAAATAGAAGCAGAGGAGTGCAATCCTTACTAAGAACAGGACATTATAAGTTTAATAATAAGAAGAGAATTGCTATAGTAAGATAGTAATGAATGTTCAGCATACATAGGGACAAACTGAGTTAACAATGACTGAAAAGGGGAAGATTCAAAGATCCAAATTTGCAAAGAGGAAAGGAGATAAGGCACACACAGAAGAAAATGGACGACTCCATATACTGTCTCCAGGAGACACATCTCAGCTCCAAAGACAAATAGAGATTCAAAGTGAAAGGGTGGAAAAATGATATTTCAAGCAAATGGCATTCAGAGAAAAGTGGGAGTAGTGGTACTAATAGTGGACGAAATGACTTCAAAATAAAAAAGATACAGAAAGATACTGAGAGACACTTCATAATGATAAAGGGAATCATGCACCAAGATGATATAACACTTACTAATATCTATGCTCCCAATCATGGAGCCTTGAAATATGTAAAGCAATTACTAACAGAACTAAAGGGAGAAATAGACCAAAGCGCTATCATAGTAGGAGACCTAAATACTCCACTGTTGGATATGGACAGATCATCCAAACAGAAAATCAATAAGGAAATAACATCCTTAAATGACACATTAGACCAACTGGACATAATTGACATATACAGAGCCTTCCATCCCAAAACAGCTACTTATATGTTCTTCTCTAGTGCACATGGAACATTCTCAAGAATCAACCACATACTGGGACACAGAGATAGCCTCAACAAATATAAGAGGTTGAAATCATGCCAACCATATTCTCTGATCATAATGCTTTGAAACTAGAGATCAATTGCAAAAAGAAAGCAGGAAGAACCACAAATACATGGAGATTAAATAACATACTACTGAAAAATAACTGGGTTAGGGAAGAAATAAAAAGAGAGATCAAGAGATACATAGTAATGAATGATAATGATAGTAAAACATGTCAAAACTTTTGGGACACGGCAAAAGTAGTCACGAAAGGAAAGTTCATATCATTACAGGCCTATCTCCAAAAACAAAAATGAGCCCAAATAAACAACCTAATGCTTCATCTTAAAAAACTAGAAAAGGAAGAACAAATGAGGCCTAAAGTCAGCAGAAGGAAAGAAATCGTCAAAACTAGAGCAGAAAAAAAATAAAATTGAAAACAAAACAAAAATATAAAAAAAATAATACAACAACCAGCTGGTTCTTTGAGAAGATTAATAAAATTGACAAATCCCTGGCTAGACTCACTAATAAAAAAGAGAAAGAACACAAATAAACGAAATCATGGATGAAAGAGGGGAAATTACAACTGACATTGCAGAAATACAAAGAATCATGCAAGAATACTATGAAAAAGTACATAACACCAAATTTAATAACCTAGAAGAAATGGACCAGTACTTAGAAAAATATAGTCTTCCTAGACCGAATCAAGAAGACCTAGAAAATCTAAATAGACCGTTGAGCAGTATGGAAATTGAAACAGTCATCAAAAACCTACCAAAAAGTAAAAGTCCAGGACCAGATGGCTTCACCAGTGAATTCTACCAAACATTCAAAGAAGATTTAATACCTATTGTCCTCAAACTCTTCCAAAAAATCGAAGAGGAGTCAATACTTCCCAACTCATTTTATGAGGCTAATTATTACTCTGATACCCAAACCTGGTAAAGATAACACAAAAAAGGAAAACTACAGACCAATATCTCTCATGAACACAGATGCAAAAATCCTAAATAAGATACGAGTGAACCAAATACAGCAACATATTAAAAAGATTATATATCACAATCAAATGGGCTTCATCCCAGGGCACAGAGATGGTTCAACATATGCAAATCAATTAATGTGATACATCACATAAACAAATTAAAAAATAAGAATCATATGATCATATTAATAGATGCAGAAAAAGCCTTTGACAAGATACAGCATCCATTTATGATCAAAATACTTAACAAAATAGGTATAGAAGGAAAGTTCTTTAACATAATGAAAGCCACATATGACAAACCCTCAGCCAACATTTTACTGAATGATGAAAAATTAAAACTGTCCCTCTAAGATCAGGGACAAGGGAAAGCTGTTCACTATCATGACTGTTATTAAATATAACATTGGAGGTCCTAGCGAGTATAATGAGGCAAGAGAAAGAAGTAAAATGCATCCAAATAGGAAAGGAAGAAGTCAAACTGTCACTATTTGCGGATGACATGATTCTTTATGTAGAAAACCCAAAGACTCCACAAGAACACTACTAGAAACAAAGTACAAATACAGTAAAGTCTCTGGATACCAAATCAACATTCAAAAATCCATAGTGTTCCCATACTCTAATAATGAGGCATCAAAAAAAGAAGTGAAAAAATAATTCCTTTTGCAATTGAAACAAAAAGAATAAAATACTTAGGAATAAATTTAACAAAACATGTGAAGGACCTATATAATAAAAACTATAAGATCCTATTAAAAGAAATTGAAGAAGATACAAAGAAATGGAAAGATATTCTGTGTTCTTAGATTGGAAGAATCAACATAGTTAAAATTACCATATTACCTAAAGCATTATGCAATCCCCATCAAAATCTCATCGGCATTTTTTAAAGAAATAGAACAATAAAATCATCAGATTTGTATGGAAGCGCAAAAGTCCCTGAATTTCCAAAGCCATACTGAGAAAAAAGAACGAGGCTGGAAGCATCACTGTGCCTGACTTCAAATTATACTACAAAGCTACAGTAATCAAAATTACATGGTATTGGCAGCAAAACAGACACACGGACCAGTGGAACAGAATCCAGAAGTAAACCCATATTTATATGGACAAATAATTTTCAAAAAAAAAAAAGGCCCAAAACATACAGTGGAGAAAGGAAAGCCTCTTCAATAAATGGTGCTGGGAAAATTGGAAGGCCACCTGCAAAAGAATGAAACCAGACTTTTGTTTATCACCACACATCAAAATTAACTCAAAATGGATTAAGGACCTGAATATAAGTCCAGAATCAATAAAATGCATAGAAGAAAACATAAGAACTAAAGTCAAAGACCTTGGACTTAAAGAAGATTTTATGAATTTCATCTCAAAGTCAAGGAAAGTAAAAGTAAAAATAAATGAATGGGACTACATCAAACTAAAAAGCTTCTGCTCAGCAAAAGAAATCATCAACAAGGTAAAGAGACAACCATCCAAATGGAAAAATAGATTTGCAAGCAATGTCTCCAATAAGGGCCTCATATCCAAAATATACAAAGAACTCATACGACTCAATAACAACAACAAAAAAACCCACAAATGATCCAATCAAAAAATGAGCAGAGAACCTGAACAGACACTTCTCCCTAGAAGACATACAAATGGCCAACAAATATATGAAAAGATGCTCAACATTGCTAGCTATTAGGAAATGCAAATCAAAACCACAGTGAGATACCATCTTACACCTGTTAGAATAGCTATAATCAACAGAACAAGTAATAACAAATGGAGAGGATGCGGAGAAAAAGGAACCTTCATACACTGCTGGTGGGACTGCAAAGTGGTATAGCCATTATGGAAAACAGTATGGATGTTCCTCAAAACACTAAGAATTGATCTACCGTATGATCCAGCAATCCCTTTATTGTATATTTACCCCAAAGACTTGAAAACCCATATCCAAAAAGATATTTGCACACTTATGTTCATAGCAGGATTATTCACAGTGGCCAGGACATGGAAGCAACCAAAGTGTCCTACGATAGATGATTGGCTAAAGAAGCTGTGATACATATATACAAAGGAATATTACTCAGCCATAAGAAGAGATGAAATACTGTCATTTGCAACAACCTGGATGGACCTCAAGATAATCTTGCTAAGTGAAATAAGCCAGACTGAAAAAGTTGAAAAACACATGATATCGCTTATATGTGGGATATAAACCTAAAATCAACAAATGAACAGGACAAACAGAGACTCAGGGACATGGACAATGGACTAGTGGTTACCAGAGGATAGGGGGTGGTGGAGGAGGGAAGAGGTAGATAGGGTAAAGAGGGTCAAATATAGGAGGATTGGGGGAGGGCGAAGTGAGTAAAGAGGATCAAATATGTGGTAGCTGAAAGAAACTGGACTCTGGGTGGTGATCACACAATAGAATATACATATGTCAAATTATAATGTACATCTGAAAATTATATAACTGTATAAACCAATGTTGCCTCAATAAACTTAAAATATATGTATATATTTTGGAGGAAAATCAATAAAATTTGCAGACGGATTTTATATGGAATGTGGTAAGGAGTAAGGAGGAGAATTAAAGAATGTCTTTAGTTTCAAGTTTTAGCGACTGGCTGGGTGGTGGTACACATACACTGCAATGGAGGGAGAGCAACGTTGATAAGGAAAAACGAGAGTTTCCTTTAAGATGTGATGTGTTTTAGTTGGCAAAGAATCTGCCAAACGGTGCTGTCATATGAGCCAAATTCAGATATCTTTTCAAATTGAACACGAAGAAGGCCTAGATTAAATTTTAACTGTGATTGTGAAAATTTAATGTAATATTCTGGTAATCTAATGCTATTATAAGTTAGTAAAATATTATAGTTAACATTATGTCCCTCAAGTTATTATTCAAGTAAGTGATGATATAGTTTGCAATTGATAGTGCTTCAGATGCAAAGTAAAATGTCCTGTGTCAGAACAGCTAACACCTTTTCACCTCTACTTCCTGTGACATTGAACATGGTCTTTGGCAGAGGGGCGCTGATGAATATTTGGTGAAGAAGTAAACCAGCAGGTATTCTGATAGAGCACCAAGGATAAGAAAGACCAAAACTAATGATCTTCTCAACTCCAGGTGGCCACGTATCATTGAGAAGTGATTAATCTATTAGTTCCTTCTCTCTCCAGAATATGGATCCATCTGAGGAAACACTTATCCCTAAAACTGCAGAGCTTTAGTGTCTGGAGCTCTACTCGTCACAGGAAACAGAGAGATAAACCTCAAAGGCAGTGCAGATAACAGTGCCATTGCATGTGCATGATGCTCCTTCTCTCCATAAGATGCCCAAGTGCAGCAAAGCCTAACTTCTCTGTTGGCATTTGGTTCTGGAAGCAGAATGCCAACTAGAGTTTCTAGAACTTAATCTTGTGGTGTCACCACACATAAATATGAACATGAGCACTGGATCTATAGATATAAGTAACTACTGCTTGTCCTTCTCTGACAGCACTTGCTTAACTATATGGAGGCTTGCCAGTCATCCTGAACTAATCATGAATATCATCTTCCCAGACAGTTTTTGAAGAATTTATAAAAAAAAACCTTACTTCAATAAAATTTTTTCAGCCTATTAAACAATTATTTTTAAGTCTGTTCTTCTGTTAAGAAACAAATGGAACAAAAAACTCTCAAATGGAAAAACCACTTACCAAGTCATAAACTGAAATTTCAGTATTGAACTGAAACTGTAAATGATATATCAAGATCACTATTAGTCCTGGAATTACAGTGAATGGCTATTTAAGTTAATGTTAATGATTTTCAAATTTATTTGTACAGCCTAATTGTGAAAAAGTACCCCAAATGGAACTTAAACCACATTGAACTCCTATTTGTCCATCAACCAATTACCTAAGACAGATGTTTAAATTAAATTTTCTCCAGTAAAAATTTTTTTAAAAAGATGCTAACAATAGTTTCTGAAGAAAACTATGCAAATAAAATATTAAGTTGAAGATTATTACAGAAGACTTTTAGGTATGGCTCTCATATGAAGCCTAGATTATCTTGAAAATTAAATTTTAAATGATATATTCTGTTTCACTGTTAATTTGATCCCCCCCCCCACTTTTTTTAACCTCTCATGCCTTATTGCCAGACCTCCCAATGATGGCCATTTGCTCTGGCCTGGTGGTCCCTGCAGTAAGTGACTGATTGATTAATTGGTACAGTCCTTCTTTTATTCATACATATTATATTCAGCAGAATCAAGTCAGATCTAGACAGGAGCTCAGATGTCAGGGTTCTCTTCTTTCATCTCAAATGCTGTTCACTTTCATCTCTCCAGGTTTTACCCACACTCTGAGGTCTGTTCAAATTCTGTTCCCACCCCCTGTGAATTCTGGCATCTCCTTTAGTATGTCCAAATCTCCATCATAAAGTACAATTGAGCTCACACCTCTTCTTACACAGTTGACTGCTCTGTGATATTTCATACCTATTGGTCTTGTGTCACCAAATAGTGATAAAATACTCTCCGGCAGAGTTGAGTCTAAAAATCATAAGTCTTGCACAGAATTTGGGGGGCTCACACTGGTTCAATTACTGCTATGAATACTTATGGTTGGTTATTTCCAGGGCAGTGGTGTTTCATTTTTCTCTTCTGTCCTTGTGTATGATTCAGTTCCACACACATTTAGTAAATGCCTCCTTTCTACTCATCCTGTCTGGGGAGCTGAAAATACAGAGCTGAATGTGGTTATTCTAAACCACTTACAGGTTAGTTGGGGAGACAAATCATTTATAATATATAATACATAAGTAAAGCAATAGAATTTTAGAGAGGATGTTGGGGAAACAGAAGTTGGGCATTTGCGCCTTTGGGGATTCGAGGGAATAACGAGCAGGTTTGGCAAAGAGAGGTGGCGGAAGGGTGTTCTGAGTAGAGGGAGCAGTCTTGCAATGCTGAGCAGTAGTTTCATATGTAGAGTTTAGCCCACACAGAGTACAGGTAACAGCTCTGAGAGCAAAATGCATATCCAGCAGTGTCTCACTCTTAGCTCATTTTTCTTTTGCTAGTAGATGTAAGATAGGGAATTCTAGAAGATGGAGATGTGGGTGAGAGTGGGTTGTAGATTGTGATGAGGAGCTCAGAGCTATGCAGGCATTAGAAAGCCACAGAAGGGTTCCAAGAAAGGGAGCAGAATAGCCAACTTTTTGTTTGTGGGTGAGATCAGACAGGGCCAGAAGCAAGGAGGTGAGTGGAAACATTCTGTTTTGATCCTGGTACACTTTGACTATATATGTTTAATTGTGTGATTTGCTCTAAATGCAACCATAGTTTCAAAATATTAATGAAAATAAGAATAATGTGCGCAAAAATTAGAAGACAGTTACCCAGAACAACTATAGACTAACCACTTCCTCACTTCTTTGCTGGCCTTGAATATTAGTAGTGGCTTCTGGCATAATTCAAAAGCAAGTTCATGAAGAGTGACCCCTGAGCTCCCAGCTGAACAGTGGGTAGGCCCTTGTAAACTTAGAAGTCAGTGTTTTCTCATGGCCTCACTACCAACCAATTGACAAGAACTGTGAGGGAGAGGTCATTGTTTCCTACTTGTGACTGTGCTGAACAGTTCTAAAAAGGGGGCTCCAGAAGGGAATGGTGGCTCCCGAGGTTTGATGCTGCTCCTCCTCTGAGCAGAGCCAAGAGATGAGTCTGTGGAGTTAGGCCCAACTCATTCTTCCACCCTATCGACTCAAGTGATTGAGTTGTGAATTAGTCACTGGAGCCATAGAGGTCTCCCCCAGCCACATCACAATGGGAGGATAAATTATGTGGGCCATTCCCATTTCCTGAACAGTTGTCACCGTAGAATCTCAGCTCTTTGATAGATGGGGCCTCATCCTGTATCTGTGTCCTCAAGGCCAGGCATTTAAGAAATGTCAGAGGCAGAAACAGTCTTTTGATTCCAGAATGGCACGAAGCACATCTGTGCTTGGACTGAGAGAGAAGAGGAGTTCCCCTAGTTCTACCAAGATAAGGTCATCTGGATAATAGAGATAATGGGATAAGATTGCCAGCATTCCCTGCTCCTTAGAAGCCCACTGCCTCATTCCAAGCTGCTCTGCACTTGGAAGATTACTTGGAGTTAGAGACCTGAGTTCTAGTCCAGGCTCCACCAAGAGCTTAGTACACATCTCTGGGCAATCCACTTAGACCCTAAATATTTCCTGTGAAAGAACAAATAATGGTATCTGCCTTGTTTACCTCACAGAAAAATTCTGAGAATCAGAAATAATAAGAAACATATTAATCACTTACTATTTCAAAGACACTGTTTCAAGAGTGTTATTTTAATTGTAACCCAAAAATGAAGTAGATATTCGATTGTCATCTCCATTTTACTGACGAAGAAACTGGGCAGAGTGTAAGTTCTCACCATTCTTAAGTAAAGGAGCTGAGATGTGAACATAGGCAGTTTGGCACAGAGCCTACATTCCTAACCACTACAGTAAGCTCCTCCAGAGAGATGACACACGGAGAAATGCTTTGATGTAAAATAGGGTTCTATCTTATACAGTGGCTGTGTTCTATATTCATTTTGTAAGCAAAAATCACATATTATAAATATTACTTTTTAAAAAAAACCTTAAATAGATATTAAATCTTCCATTTCTTTCCTTCCTTCTTCCCTTTTTTATTTTATTTTATAGCCACATAAAGACATTTACATTTATGTTATTGAACAGAACTTACATTATAAAAGTTCAGAATTCTATTCACATGCAAGATTACAGTATTATGCAGATGTTATGAACTGAATTGTAACCCCTAAAATTCATACATTGAAACCGTAGCCTCACTGTAACTGTATTTAGGGACAGAGCATTTAAGGAGGTAATTAAGATTACTTGAGGTCATAATGGTGGGACTCTAATCCAATAGGACTGGTGTCTTTATAAGAAGAGGAAGAAACACCAGGGTTGTATGCACTCACAGGAAAGACCATGTGAGGACACAGGGAGGAGGTGGCTGTGTGCAAGTCAATGAAAGGCCTCAGGAGAAAACAGCCTTGCCAATACCTTGATCTTGAACTTCTGTTGTTTTAGCCACCCAGTCTGCAGTTCTTTGTTATGGCAGCCTGTACTGACTAGGATGATAGAACTATGTCTTATGTGTTGCCTTGATCTTTACTGACTTGGCTCCAAGTGTGATGTTTTCACAATTTCCTTGCAGATGTTGCTACTGTCATACCCTCCCCAAAGGCGGGGCCTGTGCAGAGAGGGTGCTCTGCCACTGTGTGTGGCTGTATGTGGGAAGAGGAGTCCATGAAATGCTGAACTGGAAGCACAGGCAGCATCTATTCAACTGTAAACACCTTTCCCCATCCCATTCTTTTATGCACCCAGTCTGTGTGTTGAAGGGAGCACTGGCAGAGAGAGGGAATAAGGCAGTTCAAACCTGGCAGCTTCAGTAGATGGCAAACACAGGGTGAATGTGTGAGGTTTGTCATGAGCTGCCCTCCTGCAATTCCACTTCACATTTGGAGGCCCTGTTGGTGTGATTGAAGAACAACAAGAAAAAGGGAAAAGCCAAAGGATGCCGTCAAGAAAAGGGAGCATCTGGCAATCCCATTAAGATAGAGAAGAGTGGAGCTGTTTCAGGGTCAAGCAGTTCTCTGACTTATGTCTGTAATTCTTAGTGTCTAGAACCATATTGTAGGTATTCAGATGTACACGTCGAAAATAGAATGAACTAATAAAGGCATGAATGAAAAGGACACTTATTTTTTGATTCCATCAGCATGTTTTCAGCATGATCTGTGTGCTGGATCATGAGATCTGTAGGAAAGGGGGACTCCTCATGACCCAGTTGAGGCCTTTCATGATGGTAACCACATCTCATCCTTGAGAGAATGCACTGTGGGAGAGGAAAGCCATCAGAGGGTGGAGCATTAGGATCTGCCCAGAAGCTCACATTCCTAACCCACCACGGGCCGAGCATGCACATTGAGTCCTGTGAGGTAGGGAGGAAGAGAGAAGGAGAGACGCTGTCAGAAACACCCAGACTGCATGGACAACAAGCTGTACGATGCTTTTGTTGAAGGGAAAAGAAAACATTTTCTCCAGCGTAGAGGAGACTAAGAAGTGAGAACTTCACACCTCCATTTGGCTCCATAAAAAAACAGAGCGTTAGCCATCTCCTTGACACCCGTGACCAGCACCTTTGAATGGGGTTGTGACATCTGAATTGGTTGAGATTGTGTGGTTTAGGGACAGGTGAAGTTGACTAGAGTTTCTTTCATTAGGAACAGAAAGATAATTATAGTCTACTCAGTAGAGTTTGAATTTTCCACCAGATGAGCTGTTTCCCATGGTGAAGCCACACACGTCAGTGCTTCTCTTCTAAGCAAGGGCTTCCAGTTCCATTAATAAAGCTTTTAATCTCCATCTTTATCTTTCCATCTCCTATGCTTCTTCGATTTTTTTTAGGGTTTACATATGTTCGTTTCTTTTATTTTTCAGTTTGAAAGATAACAAGAGATAACTTGAAGTGTAAGATAGAAGAATACAGTAGCAGGATATTACAGTATATTAACTATTATAAACCAATAAATTTCAAGTTTTTTAAAAGCTGCTTGCAAGGCCTTAGGCTTCAAAAGAATTGTTATTAGTTAATTGCTTAAAAAGAAAGGGCTTACTTTGTGAAATACAAAATATCATTTTGCCTATCCCTTTTATTTAATAGTTAGAATACTGCTGGGGCCTGTGATTTCAATATTTTCAAACACTACTCTGCAATTATTGGGCCTTTGGACACCTGTTGCCTGCCATAATCTTGTACACAACCCAAGATCTGTGAGAATTTATTTTTTTCTAGAAAAGTACAGTAATTCATCAGTGTTAGGCATAGACAGGAAAATAACTGATCTGCAAATGTGCAAGTCAGAAATAACTAATTTTGCATTTTAACTTGAACTAATGATGGGAAATAATTGTACCCCAAATGTCCATTCAGTTTAAGCCAAGCAGAAATGTTAGGGTAGGAAATAACTTGGTGAAGTCTGTTGAATCATCAGGAATGGAGCCTTAGAGCTGATTGTGATTCTGAGATGTTAATGGATCCCATCAGAGAGAGAAGGACTGAGGTCAAGTATTAAAAACCATCAATTGCATAAAATATAATTAAAAGTCACATCTAATCTTTTAAAAAGTGATCTCTTCTGTGTTGTCTTTTCTTGCCAAGGAAAGAATTTTTTGTTTGTTTTAAACCAGCCTTCAAATCCCAAACTTTGCAAATTAGGAAATTGAATTTTCTAATTTGTTTCATAGAACGCATTTTTAAAAAAGAGAGTAGGATATTGGGTTAGATATTGGGTTAGATTAAAATCAGTCCCGAAGGGAGTTCATGTATTCATTACATATGTACGTCTTGTGCACATGTCAGGCACAGTACTAAGTCCTGGAGATACCATGCAGAGATGCTTCCTGTATTCATGGCCATACTCTCTAGTGAGCTAATAAGCAAGGAAGTAATCAAGTAAGTAATTCCATTACAGATTGTAATTAGCACTATGAGGAAAATAAATAGGATGGTGAGATAGAAAGTATATCAGTCACATTTTGCTACATAGCAAATAATCACAATATCTCAGTGACATACAAAAATCAGCATTTCCTGCTCACTCATGTCACTAGGGTCAGAGAATTATGGACATTCTGCCCCTCATGAGGCATGACAAGGGTACTGATATGAGACACTGCAACAAGGGAGCCACAAATGGGACCATTCAAGGCCATGAGAGAAACTCAAGAAAAACAGTCATGCTGAGAATCAGGGGATGAGTTTAGCACACAAGAAGTACAAAGTCTGAAGTAGTAAAAAGGCTTACCTGTTCCAATGATGTGAAAGGAAGCACATTGGATGGTGGGGGACAATATGAGGTCAAGTTGGAAAGGAAGGCATTGGGGACCTTGTAGGCTTTGGTAAGGAATTTTAATTTCATTCTCAGTGCTATTGGAAGCCTTGAAGAATTTTAAGTAGGAGATTATTGGAAAAGATTTGTGTCTTTAAAAGATCTCCATGGAAAGGGCTTGATAAGGGAGCAAAAATGGTAACAGGGAGAATTCTTAGAAGGGTATTGCCTTCTCTGAACAGGACAGAGGTGACAGAGTTTTGGGCTCACTTTCAGGGGAGATATCAGTGGAAGTGGAGGAAGGGATGGATTAATGTTTATTTCAGAGATAAATCAGCATTTTTGCTGATGAACTGGATGTGGACTATGATGAAGGCAGAAAAATCAAAGATTTCTCTTGAGTTTTTATAATGATTGACTGGATAGATTGTGGTGACATTTATTGAAATGAAATAAATAGGTGAGCACGTGTTTGAGACAGAGTTGAGATTCACTTTAGACATGTTTAAGATACCTGTTATGGTTTGAATTGTGTCCAGCTAAAAGATATATTGTAGTCCTGACCCCCAATATCTCACCATGTGAGCTTATTTGGAAATTGTGTCATTGTGTATGTAATTAGTTAAGATGAGGTCATACTGGAGTAGGGTGGACCCAAATTCTATATGACTGGTGTCCTTATAAGAAGAGAGACATAGAGACACAGACACACACACACACACACACACACACACACACACACACACACAGGGAATATGCCATGTGACGACTGAGGCAGAGATAGCAGTGCTGTGGCTCTAAGACAAGGAACACTAAGGATTGAAAGCCCCCAGCAGAAAGTGGAGGAGCCGAGGAACAAGGAACAAGTCTACCCTAGAAACTTCAGAGACAGCGTGGCCCTGCTGACAACTCGATTATGGACATCTAGTTCCAGAACTGCGAAATACTACATTCCTGTTATTTTAAGCCACCCAGTTTGTAGTATTTGTTATGAAAGCCATGAGAAGCTAATATAATGCCTAAGCGAGTGGTATAAAATTAAATCTGTCTAAGTTCAGAGAAAGAAGTCTGACTCTGAGGATGAAAAGAATCCATCAGTATAAAGACTCTAAGGAGAATGTTCCCAGCAGAATGAAGAGCCTTCCTATTTGTACCATAATACTATGTCATTTACATTTAAGAATCATTCTGCAAGACAACTACTAGAAATACTGAGAAAATAAATAGGTATGAATTTTTATAGCATGTTTTCCATCCCTGGAATGATTGAAATAGATATTACATGATTATATTATATTATACATCCAGAGAATGTAAATAAAAAGCATTCATACTTTAATAATGATTGTGTTTACTTGAAATGTATATGGTGAGGGTTTTTGTAGTTGTTTAGAGTATTATAAATACCATTCATTTTCAGAATTGTAAGGGACAGTCAAGGTTATCTCTATAAAAACTCTCTTCTTAATGCTTTTTTCCTCTACTACCATGAACAAATTATTCAGTTCCTACTTGAACACTCTCAATAAGATAAGGAACTCATTGACTCCCAGGGCAGCCTATCCATCTGACATTTAGAAATTTTGGCCTTAGAGAGTGAAAACACACCTACCTCTTGGTGACTTCAGCAACTCCTACTTGTTATATCCTTTGAAAATTTTCAAAGTTAAATTTCATCCTTTGTCACCTGGAAAGCTGTTCAGATGTGTAAATGTCATTGGCTACTTTCTGGTGAGAATTTTTTCTGGGCTTGGTGTGCTCAATTCTTTTATCCAAGATTGTTTCTAGCTCCCACCAGCTCTGTGGTCTTCCTTGGCCCACCCTCAGCTTCCCAGCATCTTTCCCAACTCTGTGTTTAAATATCAACAGGTCAGAGTGTCCACGTTACAAGTCAATAATGACAGAGAAGGAAATGACAAAAGCCTTGGAGCACGAAAGGATAAACGTCTCCCAACTGCAACCTTAAAAAGAAAAAGAGAAATAAATATATAGTCTGCTTGCATGTGGACAGAAACTGGAAGGGAATATGCCTCCAATTAAAATACATTTTATTCCTTGATATTGTGTTTATAATTAAAGTTGATCTCTTCAATACCATGTGTCTGTTCTTACACACTTATGCTTTTGCCTTTTCTAGGGCTTAATTCATAAGCATGGCTTTTGCATCCCTTTCCTCTTCACCTTTCTTGTTTTCATATATACCTTATTGCCTGTTTTTGAGGAACTAACTACATTTCTCTGGCTTTCCTCTCTGATTAGAGCTTCAGCCTCCCTAAGTTCTTGCAGAGGTTTCCCAATATTCATTTTCTCTCTTGGTCCTTGAATTGTCAAGGTTTTTTTCCAATTTTTTTTTTCATGCCTTTATTCAAATTTGTGCATCTGGATCTCATCCTTTATGCTCACTGCAGCTTTCATTTTTTCTTTATTCTGTCTGTGTCTATTTCTTTGCACTTACTTTCTGTACCTTCACTGTTCCTCTCTATCTTGTTATTGTAATCATATCCACTGCCATTTTTTCTGGCCCCTTTCAGCCCCTTTACCTCTGTTTGTTGCCTGTGGGATTACAGCTCCCTAAAGAGTCATCAAAGGCTCATTTTCTTCCTCCTGCCCACCATCCTCCTTATACTTGCTACAATGAGGTACTTACATAAATTAATAAAAAGTGTTTGTTGGTTTGGGTAGACAGGAACGTTCAGCAAAGGGGAAAAATAACTGAAGAAGGTAAGGATAGAAAGGAAGGGCAAGACAAGAGGGAAGAGGAAGAGTGTCACTAGAACTGCCCTGATGCATAGCCACTTCTAATTGATGAGGAGTCAGTTTTCAGTTACTGATGTGGTGATTAAAACAAAGAGGCATCACAACATAGTTTAAAAGGTTTCCATTTTCAAAATAACATTTAAAATATAGAAAATAATTAAAATGCCCGTGATCAGTTCTGATTTAAATTGTCCATTCTAAAATGTTTGTGGGTGTGTGTGTGTATCTGGGTTTTAATTTTTCATAAGAAATTTAAGTCTGCCATAGAGAGCCATAAAAATAAACAAAAATTCAGTGTATATTCTAGGGCTACAAGAGTTTGTTCTGTTCTGTAGCTTAGTGTGCATAGGAATTATGTATCCTTCCCCTCAGGGTGAAACAACCAAGTGAATATGCTGGGCAACTGGAAAATCTTTATTGCCAGAGAATATTCTTTAGTGATTTCTTAGTGAAATCAGGGAGGTTTGCTGATGCCCAGCCTCTAAGATATGGCAAAGGGGCTCAGGTTTCTATCATGTGGGTTTACAGCAGGACCTAGGATAGGTGATGTTGCTCCAGACTATTAATGCCAGCAGATATTGTGAGTTTCATTAGGGACTGAATAAATATAATGGCCTAATAAGCCAGCATTTACCTTTTTGTTTCTCTAGGTTTCTTAGCACACTTGCAATGTTCTTATAGTCACATTAGCTGTCATATCATCTTTACAGAACTAGGAGAATTTAGGAGCTTTGTGTTTTAGAGTGATCTCCATTTTAGGAGGAATAACACATTTGGGGATTGAAACAGCTGTTAAAAGCCCCTTGTACATGTTTCATCTGTGCTGGGTTTCCCATATCACCACTTTAAAAGGATCATTTCAGTTCTGACTAGGGCCCACGTCAGACCACCCACGTAGACTGTAATGTTCCTAATGAATTAGAATGTTGCATCCCGTTGTTCACCATTACGTGGTCAGCTCTGGAAAATGGTAGGGGCAGCAGCTGGTCCATTTGCTCTATTCATAACCTCTCAAATTGCTTAAATATGCAGACTTTTCTGGGACGTGGATGATCTTAAATTACTGATTAAAGTATAATAGAATGGTAATATCAAATGTTGGTGAATCCTTATTATTTCTTTACTGCTACTTTAACAAATTACCACAAATTTAGTTTCTAAAAAAACCACAAATGTATTATATTATGACTCTGGAGGTCAGAAGTATGAAATGGGATAAAATAAAGGGGTGTAGTCTTTACTGGAGACTTGGGAGAATATCCATTTTCTTCTCATTTCCAGCTTCTAGAGACTTCTGGGACATTCTTTGGCTCATGGCCCCTTCAATCTTCAGCGCCAGCAATGGCTGGTTGAGTCTTTGTCATGATGCATCTGCCTTTACCTTTTTGTTGTAAGGACCCCACTATTGGTCCCATCTGGATAATCCAAGGTCATCTCCCATCTCAGGATTCTTAATCACATCAGCAAAGCTTTTTTATTTTTTATTTATTTATTTATTTGTAGATTAGGGTATGGGCATCTTTGGGTGCCATTATTCAGCCAAATAACTTTTTTCTTTACAAATGGATAATGAAGAAATAAAATATTTAATCAGAAAAAAAGTTAACTGCTTTCATTTGCATAGTATCATATAAAGAGGAATATAAAAATATCAAATTACCACCTGAGCTGGTGTCCTAGAGTGTACAATGAAAATCAGAAATTTATGTTTAAATTTCCCACATGGATATTTACTTCTTTTTAATTGTTAAATAGAAATTAAGCTTAGTTGAAAATTTTAGAAGCTACACTAGTGTAACAGGCTTTTCGCAGTGTCTGCAGAGATAAGATATGAGATGAACAAGGATTGAACTTCTATAAGTGTCCTCTGCTGGAAATATAGATGATTCCTATATCATTAGTTTATGGGTGTGTCATAGTTGAGAAAAAAACAGGCTCATTAACCAGTATGTGTAGATGCTTTAGCGGACATTTAGATGTCATAATGGAGCACTTAAGTTAAAGAGGATGCTGAAAATAATTTTCTGAAGTTATAAGAAACAATCATTCAGGTTTATATACCCTTAAGAATTTTAACTCAAAGAATAGAGCACAACCTGCTCACTTCTCCCCTAAAACTTCTCCCTGCCACTTTACAAAGAGATAAGAACAATAGAATCCACTTGTAAAATGCCTGTTTTTGGTTATGTACGTGTTTATATTTAAGGTTTTTTTTTTTTTTTTTTTTTTTTTTTTGCAATTCTAGATATATCAAGGATTGAGAATTTGGTTTTCCTTGGGAAGGTTAAGTCTCAAGGGCAGCTAACTGCTTTTTTTTTTTTTTTTGTGGCCGTTTCTCCTAAGGCAATGGAGTGGACTGTCCAGGCTGTGAGTCTTTCTTATGAAGGTCTAGTAATCTAGTGATAGAAAATAAATGTGACAGAAAGGAAATATAAATGCCACTGCGTAGTCTTATATTCTGTTTAAAATACAATTCCAATTTGGTTACCTGAGTATTAAAGTAAAACTACCTAGCATATTTAAAATATAAACATTGTCCTAATACATACAATAATAAGGTCTTCATTAGCTATGGGAAGGAAACAGTTAAATGTATCTAAGTTTAAATATATTACAAAAGGAAAGGAGTTAGCATGCATCCATGCTTCAATTTATATAAGAGGAAAAAAAAGCCAAACTCCAGTGCAGTAGATTCCAATTGTCAGGAGAGATTAGTTTGATATTGATATTTATAACCCTAACCTCATTACTTTGTTCAGTTGGTAGTATTGAATTAAGATCTTAAGTATATTTATAGGAAACAAATATCAAATGTAAACAAATCTTTGTCAAGTAGATGAATGAATAAAGAAACACAAAGTTTAATTTGGAAATTAAAATGTCAAAGAGAAACAAAAAATGTGTCTTAAAAATTACTAAGTCCTACAATTTTGCAGTCTGTTAGGAAGCTCTTTATATGTTATGATAGAAGGCTCCTTACATTTTATGACTAAAGGACTAGAGGTGACAACTTGTAGTTAGGGGGCATGCCTTCCCTGTTTTTTCATAATACATAACATAGAGTCTTGTCTATTGTAAATGCACAATGAATTGATGTTGAATGAACAGATAAATTCAATGTGTTTAAAAACTATTCTAACATTTCAGCTATTTGTTGATTCATAATAGGAAGATGTTCATAATATACTTATTCTTTGAAAAAATATTGACTAGGCTTCCTCTTGGGACCAAGTTCTAGTTTGGACTAAGTATTAAATACATGGAACACAGACATGAGCCCCATCCTCATGGCAGTTACCATGAAGGCAAAATAATTCTTATATTATTTAATACAAGATGATCAGATGATCATTCTAATGATCATTTATAATCCCTCTCATTTTCTTAGAGCCCCTCCTCATTCCAAGTTGGTGAGTTTTTTTCAGAGAAAATGGAGCTAGAGATAATTGTAGGTTAGTGAGTAAAGATGCTTTGAACCAGTGACTCAGTTCATATGCACTTTGAGTGAAAATGCATCTGCTTGCTGCATTTCTAGTCCCAGATGTATTATGGAGGTATGTGAAGTGTGTGGAGTCAGAGTCTGGCTTCCAGAGGATTGTGTGATTAGGTATCTGTCATTCTTCAATTTTGTAGAGCATGTTATCCTTCTCAGAGCATTTTATGAGCATGAAATCACAAGATCGTGCAAGGACCCTGGGGAGCACCCAGGCAGCATTTTGAATGGCTGTATTTAACAACTTTGGAAACCAAAGTTAGAGTAATGATTTCTTTGAGGAACTTTATTTCCCTCTAGTTTATGTGTTACCCAAACACAGTTGCTATCTATAGCATTAATTAGCACAATGCTGGCACCTAGTAGGTATTTGGTACATATTTATTGAATTAAAGCTACAGGGCACTTTGAAATGTGTTTTTCATTAGGGGTCTATCGATTACAAAAGTCTCGAAAGTTTAGAAGTTCCTTCATAATATTTTATTTTCATGCGATGACCGCACGTCTTCATTTGTTAGGACTGCCTAACAAAGTACTAAAGAGTATATGGCTTAAACAGCAGAAATTTATTTCCTACAGTTCTGGAGGCTGGAAGTCTGAGATCAAGGAGTGGCCATGGTTGGTGTCTTCCGAGGCCCTTCCCCTTGGCTTACAGATGGCCATCTTCTTCCTACATCTTCACATGGCCTTCCTTCTCTGTGTGTCTGTGTCCTAATCTCCTCTTCTTATAAAGGCATCAGTCATATTGGATTAGGGCCCACCTATGTGGTCTCATTTTAACTTTTGGAAAGCATTATAAACCCTATTTCCAAATACAGTCACAATCTGAGGTAGTGGGTTTTAGGACCTCAGCAGAATTTGAAGGGGAAACAATGCAGCCCATAACGCATTTATTTTTACAGTGCCTCACTACTATTATTAGTCTGTCTGAATAAAAAAGAAGTTTAAAATCTTTAAAAATTAATACCTATACACTGCCTTGGCCAGTTTACTTGTTAAACCAGGCCTAAACTTCCCTCATCCAGAACATTCTGCTGTGAAATTACCTGGGGAGTTTTGACAACATGCCCTATTGCAGAGCAATTTAAGATCCCCAAGTAGCTTTCATGCATAGCAGCCTCTGTGAATCTCTGCACCCCTCAGAGACTCCCCAGTTAGCCAAACGTTATTTCATAAGAAACCTTGGTATAAACTGTCCAGTTAAATAACAACCATACCTCAAGAACACCATACCACAATTTCTACTTTGAGGCAATCCTGATTTTATATAACAAGAGAATAAGTCACAGAGATTCTGAAGGACTTGAACAAAATCACATAAATAGTTACGTAGCCAATTTAATCACCAACACACTTGAAGGGATAATATAAAGTAATAAAAACAATTATATAAAAATGTTTCTATGCTCATTTCCCTATTGAATTAATCAGCTGAGAGATTTATTATTATTGATAGTGTGAGGGCTCTAAAATATTGATGATCTTTAAGCTTGTGAAAAGCAGCACACACTTTTTCAAACCTTAAGCCTTTAGAAAATCATGCCATCCCCTCTACCCTCAAATTAACTAGCAGGTCCCTCACCCCTGTTGAAACATGACTGTATATTGTTTACTATAGTCACCATAACAACCATTATAATACTAGCATCTAGTGTGCAGCTGGCAAATGTTAGAATGGATGAGAGAATGATTAAGAAGCATGCAATGAATGGAACTTTGGACCATAAAAGCGATTTTGAATACAGATATGGTGAGAGCTAGAAATCTATCGGTTACCCATGGTCAAAAGCTGGGTTATGAAGCCAGTGAACCCAATAAAGAGTGGGGCCCAGTAGATTGCCAAAGACAGATGATCATAGATAAGCAGTTGAGGGGCTAGGAAAGTCATCATTGGATCATGGAAGGGGCAGGTAGCCAGGAAGTGAGGCAGCCAGAAGAGTTAACTAGCCATTAATTGCATGAATTAATTAAGACAAGGGCTTGTGGTATTTGCTTTAATGGCAGAACCTGGTTCTGTGATGTGATTGGCCTGTTTCCAATGCAGAGACAGCACAAAGTCACTGCTGTGGCTGGAATGCCTATTGCAGGCACAGAAGGCAAAGGGAATTTGGGCATTTTCTAGATGATCTGGCAAAAAGATACCTTTCAAAGGGACATTTCTAAATTCAGAGAGCTCGATGCCCACCAAGTGACTGATGAGGAAACTGTTGGTAAAAGGAGTCCCAGGTTTATGTATTCCTCTGTATATATATGTGTTGACTCCTTGTCAAATACACATTGCACCTGCTAAGTGAGGAGGAAGGTATGCCTTCTTGAAGGCCTTTGGGAGCCAGAGGGACTCTGCCGGACTTAAGCTGGTGGGGATGAGGGGTGAATTTTCATATTTTATATTTATTTTTATATTTACATTGTATTTTTAATGGTACATATTTACCATTTCTGTACTCTTCATTTCTTCTTGTGTTGCCAGTCAGTGTGATTTTCCTTTTCTTAAGAACTTTTTACAGTACTTATAGTTTGTTGATTGCAAGTCCAAGCATGTTTGGCCTTCATTTTTGATGGCTAACTTCACTAGATATAGACTTTTTGTTTGAAAAACTTTTACCTGTCTGCTTCAACATGATGAATATGTCATTCTAATATCTTCTAGCTTCTGTAGTTTTTAACTATGTCAGTCATAAATTTTGTCACTTTTCATCTCTATTTAATGTGTTATTTTTCTCTGGCTCCTTTAAATTTCTCTTTATCTTAGACTTTCAGAAATTTGACTATGATGTATCCCAGAGCAATTTCTCTTTGAGCTTATTATGCTTGGGGTTCACTGAGATTATTAAATCTCTAGAAGGGGTGAGAATTGACTGTAAAGGACATGAGGGACATTTTTGGTGGTGTAAATGTTCTAGGTTTTGTCATGGTGGCATCACAGATACATACATTTGCCAAAATGCATTGGATTTCTCACTAAATATTTATGTATTTCATTTTATTCATACTAGTCAAGTGATTTAAATCTTTTATGTTAAAAAATATGGCCAATGAAAGTAGATATATGCATTTTCCTTAAATGAATATGATGACTAAATCTTGGCATTTTCCTGTTTACTATTTGTTATTTTGTTTCTGAGGACACTTTTTAAATCTCTGCACTTATTTTTATCTTCTAAATGATACAAATTCTGGTTAAAATTCAAAAAAATAGGTAATGGTATAAAAAAGAAAGATACCGGACAGAGGGGATGGGGAGTTGGGGGGCTGGGAGAATGAGGTGAAGAGTTAAAGGAGTACAGGTTAGTAGTTGATAGATGGTCACAGGGACGGGGAGCACAGAGTAGGGAATGCAGTTAGTATTAATGTAATGGCTAGGTGGAAAACCAGAGGAGAGAAGGAGCAATTAGGAGAATTGTTTTATAAACTATTTAAATGTCTAACCAATGCATTGTATACTGGAAACTAATTTTTGAAAAAGATCATTTTTAGACTATTGGAGAAGGGTCTCCATACTAAGAATATACTCAAGAGTCAAATAACAGAAAAAACTGTCATCTTAAAGGGTGTGTGTGTGTGTGTGTGTGTGTGTGTGTGTGTGTGTGTGTGTGAGAGAGAGAGAGAGAGAGAGAGAGAGAGAGAGAGAGAGAGAGAGAGAGAGAGAGAGAGAGAGAGAGAGTATGGGATTAAGAAAGGAAGGAAAAGGGTGAATGAGCTGAGATGACGGGAAGGAGGAATTTATGAACTTGGCTGCTCTATTTCATAGCAGATGTTGGTGTATAAATGCAAGGCCAACAGGCTAATACCAGGTAAATTTGTTATCTCAGTGCATTTAACTCTGAGGAGACAAGTTCTGCCTATTTCCTTCCCTGCCATACACTAATGTCCTGCTTCCTTCAATCTTTTACCTGGTGAAGATTAAGATTTTACATTGTGTCCCCTACATGGCTATGGTAATAGGTACAAATTAATAGGTGACTTATTAGGTTCACTGTTACATTTCATTCATTTGTTCATTCACTTAACCAATATTTATTGTGTGCTAACCCTCTGCTAAGCACTTTCTGTGCATCGATGATAACTAAGAAAGACAAAAGGACCCTTCACCTGTGAAACTTACATTTGAGAGAGACAAGTGATAAAAAAGAAATAAATAAAATAAAATAATTACAAATAATGAAGTATACAGAACAGGATAATACGATAAGGAGCACCTAGGGGACTGTGTCTATTTTAGCTAGAATGACCAGGGAAGGTCTAAACATCTGTTCTGAGTGAGACCTGAGCAAAAGGAATGAGATAGGACCACATACAGTCTAAAAAGAAATTTTATTGTCTCCTTGCCAGTTTCACAGATAAAGAAAAAAATACCTTTGGAGCAATGATGAAAAATTAATGAAAAGGCTGTTTTTTAAAATGTGCTAAGCTCTTTCTGGAGAGAAAAGTCGAGGATAATAGATGCCTTTCATTGGAGACCCCCTTTGCAGATGAGTCATTTCCCTGTTGCTTGTGAGCATAAACAACAAAGAGAGAGGACAGTGCTGGCTGAAGCTGCCTCGTCTGGCACTCACAGCCTGAGACGGAAGCTCAGGGTTAGAGAGAATAAACACAGCAGGTCACAAGGCAGTTAGTCATAATAACCTGGTATGTGTTCACTATGGGAGAAAACAAGAAGATTACAGCATACAAAATCCCTCCTGATGAGCCAGCCGGGACAGAAAGACTATCCTGACCAACTAGGCTGAGCATCTCACACCAGTGAAAAAGCAGATGTATAAAAAACTTGATGAAGGTGGTGGCCAGCTGGAAGCACTGCTGTCAGGCTCTAATCCACACATGCCTTTGATGACCACCAGTCTCAGATGTGTGGTGACATGCTCAGCACTTTTGAGGTTCTACATCTCCATCAGTGTAAAGCTGAAGGTAATAACCTCTTTATGCAGCTATTCATGCCTGACACTCAATAAATGGAGAACTAGACTTCTTGAAAATAGATGTGAAAGGAAAAAAAAGACAAAGGCAAAGTTACATGAGAATGAAGTGTAGCAGGGTAAACATTTTTCAGAGTCAAATTCACTGTTTTCCTAAAGAAATTGCAGGATAATTGTGCAGGAGACACCTAAAGCTATTTGCTGGAAGAATGATCCATGGGGAATAAGCTTGGCTTGGAGGGGAATGAACTCAATAACCTGATTATTTTCTCCCATTCATTACCATTTGTAGATTCCTTGGTGCAGAATTTGGCAAACCGGCCTAATAAAATAAGAAATAAGAGGACTTCTTGTTGGTTTGATATAAAATTTTCCTTCCAACATATATTGAGATCAGTACACAAGGACCACCTTTTCTCATTTATGTGATTTTTATTTATTATTATATCCTTTCAGTAACCATTTAATGGATCTCTTATGTGTGAAGTGCTGTGCTAGGTACTTGGGAGTGTCTAGAGAGGTGTCATATTTGACTCTTACCTTCAAGAAGCTTATAGTCTGGTTGATGTTAGTAAATGCACAAATCAGTTATCTGGAGCAATATGATGGAATGGATTTTCCTCTGACAAAATTGCATTGTGTTGAATGCAGAGAGAGTTTGAGGAAACACAAATTTTAGATGGATGCTTTTTCCTTCTTGAACAATGAATTATTAAGATAAGTGAAGTTCTCAGAAATGAGACCCATTAACCTAAACATTTCTTTAGAAAATGTCTCCCTTCTGATTCTGAAAGCTTAATCAGGAGAGCAGATTTTTCTTGCATATTATGGTTTTTTTTTGTTTTTTTTTTTGTATTTTCTCCCTTCCATATTTTCTCTAACTCAACTCCCTAGAGCAATGAGGCTGAAAGTAAATGTATGGACATCAAACCATACTTTTCATATTTTGAATAGTCTAAAAATGACTAAGGTTTTATTATAAACAGCTACTCCCCATTCCAGATGAGTTGCTAAGTGGTCTCTTTGAGGGTAAAGGTGGAGGTGGGCAACTTAGTCTGGGAAATTTGTGAAATTTCTGAACCAGAGGTTGAGTGAGGCAGGGTCTCCCGTCAGGACATTTCAGAGCCCTTTCTGGTAAACATCTAAGTTAGTTCTTCTCTCTTTTTGTTTCCCTCTGAAGTTTACAGAATTTCTACCCAAAGGGAACCAGGGAACAATACAGCTGTCCCCCCCATTCCCTGTGCTCAGGGGTGTCACTACTAACAACTCTTCCCCATGTGCCATATTCAGGGTCCTGAGGACTCACAGGGGTGTGGAGCAAGATCGTTCTTTAGGACAATGTCTGCAGTCAGCGGGTGTCTGCAGTGGGTAGGCCCACACTCACAATCGAATCTTCTCAGGCTATGGCAGAAAAACATGGAAACCATCGGTTGTTTAGGGTCAAAATTGCAGAAATCATAACATTTTTTTTTTAAAGAAGCAACACAAAATAGTGACTAAGTCTCTTTCCTTAGTCCTATAGTGTGTTTACTGAATTGGCAAAAAGCCCCATTCAGTGGTTTCATTTTTACATGAAAACTTTCCTCAGTGATCTAGTAAATATCATACACATTCTTAAACCTCATTGCATCATTCAGCCTCCAAGCACTGTCCCACCCTCCAGAAGGAAGGTTTGCAAGGACAAGGACAAGGCTGGTCACTGAGGTAGCTCTGCAGAGGACTGAGCAATTTTCTGTTACCTGTGTTTGAATCTGTTTGCTTAAGCCTGACCTTGACCCCATGCAAAGGCATTACCCATTCAAGAGGAAGCCTCAGTGCTCACTGCACTTGGAAATGCCTTCCTCTCTTTAAGTGGGACTGGTTAATGCATTGATTCTACTAAAGAAAATTCTTCATATATTCATTGGATGTTTGTATTGGCATGTTTTCTGCTAAACCCACCCATGGAGAGGCATGAGAATGTACAAGGAAAGCCATTTAATTTGGAGTCCTTAAATTGAATTATCTAGTTTGACCTCCTTTTTATAGTTTGACTTTTCAGACTTTAGCTGGAAGTTTTAAGGGGACTTATACAAGATTCCGTGTGTATTAATGTATACACCTGAATATTTTTCCCTCTAATAAAACATCACAACCAGACAACTACCCCATAATACTAAGAATTAGGCATATCTTTACTACTCAAGTTTTGATTTTTGGTTTGATTTCCTTTTAGAAATGATGAAATTAGAAAAAGTGAAAGTGTTTGAGGGGGAGGGAGCGGGAATCTTCTCCAGGGACCTGAGCCATGTGAATGTAAAAAGTGAGTACCAGTGTTTAGGACTTGGTGTGAAGGAGTCAGCACCCAGCTTCATTTATTCTCCATGATGGGGAGTGACTCCCAAGTATCATGGAATCAGTGGAATGCCTACAGGGAAATTTCTTGAATATTAAAGAACGGTCTTTTTTTTTTCTTCTATACTTATGAACATTTTGCTTTCAAGTATGTTTTCTTCAGCTAGGGCAGGGGTCAATAATCTGCAGCTCATAAGCCAAATCTGCCTCTACCCCCCCACCCCCCCCCCCACACACTGTTTTTATATGGCTCATCAGCTAATTTTTAAATGGTCAAAAAAATAAGAATTATTTCATGACATATGAAAATTACATGAAATTCAAATTTCAACATCCATAAATAAAGCTTTACTGGAACATAGCTATTACATGTAATAGTTGTGAAACAATTGTTTGTTTCATAAATAAATTAACAAATAAATGAATAGAAGACCATACATCAAATACTTCTTTCATTGTTCGTGCTGCTTTCCTGGAATTCCTAATGACATATATCAAATTCTCTGTCTACTGTCCATGTCTCCCAACTGCTGCTCCCAACTTCTTTGTTAGTTTGTGCTGAGTTCTGGGTGAACTCCTCAGTACTGTCATCAAATTCACTATCTTTATCTCTACCCAATCTAGGGTTTGGCCTATCTATTGATCTGTTTTACTAATTAAATGACTATATTTTTAATTTCTAAGACAGATAGTTGCTTTGTTCAGTGCCATCTATTTCATTTCTATTTTTAAAAAATAATTTCTTATTCACTCTTCAGGATTTAAGGATTTCATGCAACTTAGTTTTAAGTCATTTTTACTATGTTTCATAATTTTCATTTTACCTTTTGTAAATTCATGTCCTAATCATCTGTCCTAGCTTTGTTTCCTTATGTGTTTTTGAATTATAGTTTGTTTGCCCATATAGAAGCAGAAATTTTTCGTTGTCTCAGTCTCTTCCTCTCTTTTGCTCTCCCTTTAGCATTCTCTTTCTCCACACCCTTGTGTTCTTCTCTCTTTCTAATGCTTTTGCAGTTGTTCTCACCTGGACCCGTGGGATCCCAATGGAGAATTAAGTCATGTCCTAGTGGTTCAGAGACTTGTCCTTTGATGATGTTGGGGATTTGGGCTTGCCCCGTATGTCATATCTATGTTCTCCCTCCTCTCTAAGCACACAGCTCATTGTAAGCCACAGATCAAAAAGTGGTCAGGAGCAGATTGTTTTCCAGCATTCTTGTGAAATCTGTGAAGCTTGGGTTTGTAACAAAACCCTTGTTTTAATCATTGTTCCTAATGATGGCCTCCTTATTTACACTGAGCATGTAATTCAGTGCTTACCAAAAAGCCAACTTTAATTTCCATTGCCTGCTTCAAGGTCAGCCTGCAAACAGTTTTACATTTCTCTTCCATTTCTGACCGTTAGAGATATTTATCTTATGCTGGTGCCTGGTATGTATTTCTGGTGATCTGCTTCATATTTTATCTATTATTTCTGTGTTTAGAGCAAAAGAGGTACCACAAAACAAGAACTACACCATCTCCTGGAATTCCTGGGCCCTGGTGTTTTTTGGAGTTGGAAGACTCTGCTACTTCATGCCCTCAGGCCTGCTTCTTGCCCCACAGATATTTAGCCATGAGATACCTGCTAAGCTTGAGACCTTAGGCTAGAGGCAGCTGTTGCCTTTGGGAAGCTTATGCTCTATCTGAGTACAATAATTGTCTATAACAAGATGACCTAGTGGCTCTACGGGGTGCCATCTGATCTTCCTCCATGACCATGGCACTTATTTCCCCAGGTTCCTGGAGTCTTGACTCATATCCACTCATAGCAAAAATTGTCTTTAAGTCTAGGAAGCTGCCATGCCCAAGTATCACCCATCTCTGGGGACAGCTTACATCTAATTTCTGGTTAATGATGGGGTTGGGTGTAGTTGTCTAGAATTGATCAAGGCTTAGCCCCCTTACCTCAATTCTACACAATGCTGAAGGGCCATTCTGGCTCCAGAGCTCCCCAAGGACCAACTGAGGGCTCCCCTACAGGTACAGATTCTCTCTTGATGCAGGTATGCCTCCATCACACCCTTACCACTGCTGTGGCAGAGAGCTCTCCCAATAACTTCCTGCACACCAATCTCAATCTCATAGTTTGTTTCCTGGTAACCCAACCTAGGACAGCAACTAACATTATAAAATATATATTCGCAAGTGCCAGATACAGACAATATGAATTATAAAAAGGTCCTTTTGGGTCAAAGTGATAAGGAAAGATGTAGAAGAAATGAGATTGTGAATGGTAAGTTTTGAAGGAGGGGTGGAGTGGATACTTGCGAGGCTGGCAGCTTCACGTCTTCTTCTCCTGGTCCTTAGTTGTCATTTCTCTGTATAGCCAGAACAAAGTTTTTCTTGCTGTCACTATTCTTGTCTCTGATTATAGTGTCAGCTTCATTGTGGGGAATCTTTTAGAAGAAATTGCAACACTTTAAAATTTGTTAAGTAAAGCTGGAGTAATAAATGATAGATCCAAATGGGATGGGAAAGAGAGTAGAAAATTTTGGCTCCAATAATATGCCAAAAAAAATTGGACATAGAAAATTAAGCTTTTGCAAGGGAGGATTAAGAGATGGGGATGCAGTAGGAAAGTCCAAGTTTCACTTGGAGACACGCAGTGGGAGCTTTAAGTCCAAATTGTGAAGGTGTGAAGAAATCTAGGGGAAATGATCTAGTCATTCATTCTTCCATTGGCTTTTGTGTTCCCAGAAGCCTCTCTGTGATTCATTCTTTTTACCAAAAGAGGGTTTTGAGGAGTGCTGGAATGATGACCTGAACGAGTGTGTATCTTTTCTTCATTTGTGTTAGTTTGATACCACTGAAATGCCCATTCTTGTAAATCAAAATGGTTAGTATTAGCAACTTCACATACTCAACCTAAAAGCTTGACTGCTTAGCTTATTTTGGAGTTCTAGCAGACTCTATTCAGTTCTATTTAACCTCATTATAAATTAAAAAGAAAACCCTCATTTTTATGTATCAAATTGCTTTTCATTTGTTCTGTCTGGAACATAACATTGTGGGCAAAACTTCAAATATAAATACTTGCTCTCCAAGGTATTTTTTTACCCTAAATGCCAGATATATTATCTACATGGTACTTCTAGTTTTTTTATAATTAAGTTGTAAATAAGTAATAAAGATATCTTGGGAGTAAGCTGAAGAAGCCTTCACTAAATGTGTAAAATTCTTCAGAATCTCACTTTATGCTGAATTTGAATTTGATTCATTAACTTATCTTTAAGCCAATATCAATGAAACATTTTGCTGTTACATTTTTACCAAAAAGATAATTACCACAAGGCTCAGAGCTCTCCTTCAAGAGTTGCTGGGAGTTTTAGACAGGGTTACTTCTTAAGTGGAAAATTTCTAAATTAGCTTACAAATATTAATACAGTCATGAGAACCAGGATCTTTCATGTTTGCATGTCACATTTAAAATCACTTGAAAGCGAGAAAATTGGAAACATTGGCTAAAGCAATAACCTCGGATTTACTTTTGAAAGTATAATAAATGAGGAGTTAGATTTATACCTATGTTTAAAACCCAGTTCTTGAATGCAGTCTATGAAACAACAATAGTTTTTTCAAGCTCTATTTGAATAAATATATTACAAAAAAATTGAAAAATAAAATCAAAGTTAAATTTATTGAAATTGAAATTCCTCTCCTTGTTATTTATTCCTTCTATTAATATCCAATTTCTTCTGCTTTGGCATTCTGATAATCATTGGAAAATAGTATGTAGACAGTTTGGTAACATGTCATTCTGGCCATGAATTGCCTATTTTGTGAATTTGCTATCTGGGTTACTTTTGCAAATAATCTCAAATTAGCACTTATATATTTGATCCTTTTAATATATCCTCCATTTTCTTACATTTCTAATTATGAGTGATTGTTTTATTAGGTGATATATCTTCGGATAATTCATATTTCTTGTATAAATAAAAGTGAGTACTCAAAACACATAGGCAACATAGTACCCTCAATTATTTCTGTATACATGACATATTTCCCAAACTCAAAAAAGAACAGATTATTTCTAGAAATGTCATGAATTAATTGAAACATAGCTGTAATTAGGAGTGTGTGTGTATGTGTGTGTGTGTGTGCTCATGTATGTGTGTGTGTGTGTGTTTGTGTGTGTGTGTGAAAACAAGCATCTTTTCATTCATTTCTATTCTGTTGCTCTTCTTCAGGACTAAAGTTCCAAATTTTCCTTTGGTACCATTTCCCTTCAGCCTGGAGAACATACTTCAGCATTTCTTTTGGAGTAGATCTCCTGCTTTTAAATACTCTTAGTTTTTGTTCAACTGAGAATGTCATTTTTGCCTTCATTCCTGAAGGACATGTTCACAGGTTATAGAATTCTGGACTTATAGTTATTTTCTTTCATAACTTTAAAGATGATTTTCCACTGTATTCTGGTCTTCATTGTTTGTGATGAAAATATCTGGGCATACATGTTTTTTCTTGCTGTTTTCAGGATTTTTTCTTTCCTTTAGATTCTTTTGGTTATTATGTGTTTGCTAAACTTATTGAATGTGTGAATAATATCTTCACCAAATTTGGTGAACTTTTAGCTATTAAACTTTTTTTTTTTTCACCAGTCTCTCTCTCTTTTGATAACTCCGGTGACAATTGATAGATCTTTTAACCCTCAGGTCTCTGAGTATTTTTCCCCCAATATTTTGTTCTTTGTTATTTATACATAATTTCTATTTGTCTCTTCAAATTTACTGACTCATTCATTTATTATCTCTATTCTACCATTGAGCCCATCAAATGAATTTTAAATTTCAGATATTTTATTTTTTTCAATTCTAAAATTTTATATTTATTCATTTATTGTAATTTCTCCACTGACAACTTTGATCTTTTCATTCATTTCAAGATTGTTCACCTTTACCTCAGGGAAGGTGGTTATAATGGATGTTTTAAAATCATTTTCTAATAATTCCAACATCTAGGTAATTTCGAAGTTAACTATATTGTCTTTTATCCTGAGAATTAGTCATATTTTCTTAGTCTTTGTATGTCAAGTAATTTGGGATTGTACCCTTCTTCTTGTTGATATGCAGGCATTCTTTATTCTAAACATTAATTTCTTGTACATTTTGAATATCCCGACTAATCACCTGTCTGTGAACTTTATAGTGTCATTTGTTGAATCTTAAGTTGCACTGAAGTCAAATTCATCATTTATTTTGCCTTATAGTTTATGTTTTGGGGTCTTATTTTAGAAAGTAATCCTTACAGCAAAGACACAAAGTTATTATCCCATATTTAATTTGCTAAATAGTTTATTCTTTCCTCCTGACTTCTGGAGCCAGTTTTGCCATTTATCAAGTTTATATGAATAAATTGTTCTTTTCTGAGCTCTACATGGTATTCCATTTGAAATTTTTTCCCTCTACATAAGGAATCTTAGTTACTATTTGTTTGTTTTGTTTTAACTTATGGGTTTATAGCAAACCTCATCCACTTTTGGTCTTATGTTTCAGAATTTCAAAATTGACCTAGCAATTTATAGAGTTTTATTCTTCCAAGTATATATTTAAAATAAGTTTGTTGAATAAAAAAAATCTTTTCATATGTATTTTGAAATATGTTTATTGAAGGCCTGAAAGTTTCTACTGGCATTATATTTAAAATTATGTTGAATTTGTAAACTAGATTTGGAGGAAAAAATGACATTTTTATTGTATTAAGCCATCTCATTCAGAAATGTAGCAAATTTCTTTATTTATTCAGGTCTTCTTATTTGTTTTACTATTTTTACAGTTTTGTCCATAGAGGTCTTATGCATTCTTTGTTAAGGTTAATTCTTAGATATTTTTATTAGTCAGCGTTCAACCTGTAGGAATTTGGCTTACACTATTGATTATGTAAGCTGGCTAAAGAAGTTTAAAATCTATAAGGTAGGCTGCTATCAGGAAGGAAGGATCATCACTGGACAAGCTGAAATGCATGGACACAGGTTGAAGCTATTGTCCACAGGTGACAGAATTTCTCCCCAAACCCTCTCACCTCTCTCCTCAGCTTGGCTGAATCAGGCCTGCCCAGCTTTTCAAGAATAATATCTTTACTTAAAGTTGATTGATTATGGATTTCTATCACATCTGTAAACTTACAGCAACATTTAGATTAGTGTTTTATTAAATAACTGGGGATATAGACTAGCCAACTGACACATTGACAAAATCATTACTATACAGTTTTGGTTGCTAATTTAAGTTGTATCTTGTTTTTTTACTAGATTACTGTTCATGTAGAGGAGATATATTGATTTCTGTAAGATAATATTGTGTCTGAATCATTTTCTTGTATTTGTTCTAATTTAATCTGTAGATTCAGTTGACATTTTATATTGATGATAATATTATCTGCAAATAATTCTGTTCGATCATAATGTCTGCAAATAATTCCAGTGATTACAACTTTTCATTTTTTTTCTTATCTTATGACATGGGCCAGTACACCCACTGGTATGTTAAGTGGCAAGGATATCAAATACCCTTGATCATTCTCTGACATTAAAGGGCTATGTCTAAAATTCTACCATACATGGCTGTTTGCTTTAGTTATGGTATAAATTCTTTATCATGTTAAGGATATTTCCTTCTATTCTCAGTTTTCTGAGTGTTATTTTCTTTTAGAGTGCATAGATTTTGAACTTTATAAAGTACTTCTTCTGTATCAATTGGAATAATCACTATTCAGCCTTCTAGTGTGTGACTTACACTTATAGATTTGTTAATATTAAGTCACTCTTGTTTTTCTGCAATAAATCACAGCTCATTATGATATGTTATATTTTTCCTATGCTCTTTCAGTTGGTTAGCAAATATCTTTTAAAATAATTTTTTTCTATGTTTATATGTAAAATGGATGTATAATTTCCTTTCTTAGACTTACTTAATTTTGAAATTAAAGTTACCTAACCTTATAAAATATTTTAGGAAACTTCTTTTTTTTTATTTTCTGGAACTACTTATATTAGATAGGGATTATCATTTCTTACAAAGTTGGCAGAACGCTCTTATAAAATTTTCTGGACCAGGGGATATTTGTGGTTTCATTTCATGGTAACATATGATAAATAGGAGAGCATCTTTCTTTTACATTGATTTTTTAATCAATGTTAATTGTATAATTTTACAAAGAGAATAAGATGACTTTTAGCTTTGGATGAACAATTAAAAGAGTAATTGTTACACTTCATATACTTTTGAGTCAGTCTGTGTCACAGATTATATAGAAACGTGTTCTGTGTGGAACTGTGCAAAGGTCAGAATGAAGTTCTTTTACAATCTCTGTGCTTTTATCCCCTAGGACATACGGGACGGTTATTAAAGTCTCTGTGCTTCACCAGTCTTTCCTTCCTGTTGCTGCACATTATTTTTCACGTCACATTGGCTAGTCTTGAAGCCCAACAGCGTATTGTACCTGGTTACAACTGTAAGTGTTAATTTTTTTCATATTATGCATGTGCACAATAAAGCTATGTGTCATAATGTTAATAGAAATCTATACAATTATTAATTACAATTTTGGCAAATTTTGGTCATTTGACAATTCAGTATATAACACATATAAAGAAAATTTACTATGGACAGTTGGGTAATGTGAGCAACTTAATTAATGAATATTCAGTGTGTATTAGATATTGGCCCCTATCTGTATGTAGAACATTATCATTGAGAATAATCTAAAAAAAAAAAAAAAAACCTAAATTTACATACAGTCCCTGGAGGTTATACTCCAGCTAGACAGACAAAATGTATACAATTTCTAATGTGACAAATAAGACTATAAAAGTTGAATACCATTATACAACCATGACCTAAAGCGTATCCTAAAGCATAATGTAAGGTTTTATATGTCTTTGTGGGAAATGACACATATAGTTTCTTTTTCAAACAAGGAGTTTTTTGTTTCTATTCAAAGAAAAATAATATGTCTCATATACATTATATGTTGAAGTTATAATCATAAAAATCCAATATATATATGTTTTATCTAGGTAGTTTCATCTTTCCAAAATTAATCTGCCATCAGATAAATTCTGCTTCAGCTTTTGTAGTATGTGTGATTGTCATTTGAAAAAACAGAAGCATTTCAAGTATATGGAATACAATTCACATGTTTTAATTAAATATTAAGAAACCCTATGATATAAAATAGCCTATAATAACAGTTCAAAATTGTCTGTTTTTCTCTGAAAAACCCATTTGTGCATTTGAAATTTCCCGATCTTTCAAAAGTGTAAGCACGAGTAATTTGAAGTAAACCTACACTTCCCTGTAAAATAAAAAGGGGATCGAAATTTTTTATGGATCGAAGAGTATTAACATAAATATAGTGAGAAATTCTTTAGTATAATCATATTCATAAATTATTTTGATATTTTGTTTCATGCACAATTGTCCTCTACTGTTACTCCTCACTACAGTTTAACTCAAACATATCTGAATCTAATGCATTGTCCTTTTCTTTTTCGACATCCTTATATAAAAGCTCTTCTGTTCCACAAAGAGCCAATCTAATAAAATCATAGTAGTAAACATTATTCTACCAAGTTAAATTCTAATTTGAAGTTTATTTTTATAAAAGTTAACATTACAATGTGAAATTCTGGTATTTTTGAGGAAGTAACTGACAGAGAAGGGATGTGCTAATGACTGAGTTAAAAACAGAATTTGAGCCCTTTACTTCCAGCCATAAGGCACCTTGAAAGTGAGTTTACAGAAGTCATAAACTTCTGAAAAGTGAGTGATGCATGCAACAACATTGGCTCATTGAGTGTTACAGATTTTTTTGGTTTAATTTCATGTGCAGCATTTAGAAGTAATACATTCTTGAAAAGGGATAAAAGAGAAGTGCAAACAAACTTCAGAGCTTTGAAAACTAGTTTAGTCCAAGATTGACACAGACCAGGTTTTCAGCCTAGAGCATTTTTTAATGATCAAGTTATATAAAATCCTGAAAATACTGTTAGAGTGGGTAATGGAAACAGTGACTTTTAATTTAGAGTTGACTTCACCTCACTAATGTTATTGTTTCTCAAGCATTTGGAGTCTCGATTACACCATTAGAGTTGTAAACAGAAACTCAGCTATTTTGATATCCCATATTGGAAGTTCAGCCTCTTTTGGCATCTGTTGATATAAAGTAGCAAATTTTTAAATAAAAAGAGAAAAAAGTGTCTTGGCCAGCAACACTGTGCATTTTGAATCCTTTCCCTGTGTTTTAAACATTGGTAAATTAAAATGAAGTAACCCAGACAGGTCAGGTTTCTCAATCATATTTAAGTGGTATTCAAATTAAAGATCACCAAGTGCTCAATTATATGTGTTTCATTTTGTTCTCACTACTCTTCTCCCCATTTAAAACTCACACACCCTCACCCTTATTATGGCAAGAAAAAGAAAAATCCCAGTATCCCTCAGGAATCTAAGACACATGTTTGGGGACAACAGTAGCATTTATAAATATAGAGTCATTGAAAGTTCTTGTTCCCCCAGAGCCCTGTGAATATTAACTGGCAGTAGTAAAGATTTTTTCAAACCAGCCTATTTAGTTTTTGACTAGCTGGCAGGTTTGTTAAAGGTGCCATTGTGCAGAACTGAAACTTAACACACCTCCCCCTCTTTCTCTCTCTCTCTTTTTTAATTTCCAAAACGGTGCTCTTATAGGTAAGTGAGGAAATCGATGGGGCTGGGGAAATCTCTGTAAATTTTCCTCAAACATGTGTTGTGCCACTTACTAAAATATTTTTATTCCATCAAAACTACACTATTTAAATAAATGTAGACCCGGTTTCAATTATGTCATTACAGATTCCATAGAAGTAGTTTGTTTGACTCATTGGTGGATGTGTGGCAATGTGAGTGAAATTTCAAGACCAGTCTGGATTCTTGTGCTGTGCCAAAGCATTGATTGAGTACAAAACTATAAAGGAAAAATTTGTGGTGCTAATAGCTACTATTTGTAGAGCACCTACTAACTGCAGGGCCCCAGGGATCATTATATTCCTTTTCTAATTAATGACTACTTTTTCTAGTTACAAATTGGCTCCAGTATTCTTTAAGTAGAGAACTCCATATACATGATCCCTTTCCATTTTTTAAACAAGAATTTAGAGTAGTTAGGGCTGTGCAAATGGAAAGCTGTGCACTGCCCACAGGCCTGAGGAAGTGAGTGGGAGCTGTGAGCTGACCTAGACATTGATCACCAGGCTGGAAACCCTCTTCCAGGCTAGATCCAGCTGGAGACAGGGGAATCATTTTATTTCTACAAAGAGGCCAAGACTTGCCCCTGCAGTGCTGTGCCTTTTTATAATCTTTCTTTGCCACGGAGGTATCTTTCTTTTGTATAGATGCAGTGCCCAGTCTGCATGTTACATTGAGGAAGGGATGAAGGTGATGATAGATGAGGGTAGCATTGAGGACAGTGATGAGGAAACAGGCTTTGAGAAAACAAATGAGCCACCTGAAGCCCCCACATATCTGAGCTGGGATCTGAGTAATGACTTTCCACTCTCTTTTCTCCTCTGTGTGGAACTTATTTAGGATTGTTAACTCCGTTATACTTCCTAGGATTTTGTATTAGTATAGTTCCATAGGACTTAAGTAGGATGTTCTGGTATTTAGTCCATGATTTTCCCTTGTTTGGATACTTGTCTTTATGATAAATTGAATACTTCTTTTATTTATTTGCAGCATTCATAGTTAGATTAGTTTTCCCCTGAGGATCACACTTGTCATATCTGCTGCTTTCTTCCCCTTGTGGGGAGGAGCATCTAGAATTCCATCTTTTCTCATTCTAAGAGCACAGGGAACTCAGCCCGGAAGACTCTTGACCAAGAGGGTGTTATAGGCATAAATAGTACTTAATCCTGATGCTCTCCTATCCTCAAAACATATGAAGCTCTCAATGCTAAGTCCCAATGTAAGCCACTTCAGCCTGTGACAAGAAGACTAAGGGTGGTTCAGCACCCCATCTTAGTAATTGTGAGGTAGACTCATGGAGTGAGTCACTCTGGTAGATGCTCTGCTTTCAAGTGGCAGTGGTTTATCTCTTAGCATAGACAGAAATTCATCCCATGCTTTGCTCATCATTAATCATGTTAATTGGAAATAGACCCCGAGGTTTGCAGTCACCTGGTGGGTCCATCCTTATAAAAATAATTACATAGACTAAGGGCATTTATTTTTATTTTTCATATTTGACACAGTACTGTGGAGGAAAGAGTTAATATTTATGAAATGAGAGATAAAATATATAAAAGGAAACTAGCCCCATGCTTGTTTAAGAGTTGTTTTTTGAAATCACTTTCTACTGCCTGCTTTTTTATGAAAGCTGGCTTTGAGGCTCTGCAAGGTAGCATCTGGAAGTCTCTTGATTCTTCTCATCTCTCTTCTTCTCCTCTCCCTTGCTAGCTTCCTGAAAGCAGACATTGCCCCTCAATACAACAATTTAAAAACAAACAAACCAAAAATCCCCACAATATCGTGGACCAATTCGTAATTCTTCTAGCCATCTGTTCAAGGAGGAGGACAACAGTCTAATTTTTCTTTAACTACGACAGTCTAAAAGCATCTGGATCATATATACACCTTCTCATAAAAAAAAGGCGGGGAGATTGAGGAAACATGGCGGAATGAGAGACATCCTCAGATCTCTCCCGCTGAAACAACAATAAACTGAACATCTAAAACTCAACAAAAAAAACACCCAAAGTGCACACCAACACGTCTGAGCATGAGATCTGCACGTAAGAACTACCCCAGGTCAGAACCCCAGGTGTCGAGTGGTGGACTTGAAGAAATAAAGAAGCTGCCTCTTGCAGCTTCTGGAACTCCCTGTGGGAGAGGGGGAGGGGTAAGGTGTGGCGACTTCCCTGGTCAGCCTGCCTGGAAGTGCCCAAATGTCTAGCAGCCAGCAGCAGGGCCCAGTCATCAGGGCAGAAAGCAGAGAAGTGGGACAGGACCACAGAGAAACAGCAGTTGATTTTTACCAGCCCTGGCTGCAAAACTGAGGCAGAGCCGCAGCCCCCAACCCCCAACCCAGAGGGCCCCTCTTCCCATTCCCTCCGAGACTGATCACCGCGGAGCCCAAGGAGAATCTGAGCAAATGCTATCGAAACTGTTGCTAACACTGACAGGGACTGAAACCGAGAGTAGCATGTGTGATTAAATATCTACCAGAAAATAAAAAAGACATTTAGGCTTTGTATAAACAGGGATCCAAGAGGCTTAGATGCCACCTACTGGAAACCAAAAGAAAAGCGCCTTCTTTGCAGCAGGCTAAAGAGAGATCTTTATATAATAAATCTTCTTTCTGGAAAAACAACAGAATACACTTCCATTAACGCCTAGGCAGAGAATTAGTCCATTAAGCACCATGAACAACCAAGATGACAAGTCATCTCAGAAAGAAAGAGAAAAATCTCCAGAAAATAAGCTTACAGACATAGAAATATGCAACTTAAATGACAGAATTCAGGATGGTACTTCTGAAAAAACTCAATGAGATCCCAAACAGCTAATATCAGCAATTTCAGGAATTTAAAAAACAACTAGATGAGCAGAGCAAGGAGATTGAAACCGTCAAAAGGAACGAAATAGAACTTCTGGAAATGAAGAACACACTGCAAGAGTTGAAAAATGGAATAGCAAGCTTGGGAAAT